>PVJC01002702.1:0-76649 GCA_004026665.1 Murina feae | reverse complement strand
GTAATTGCCTATCACTGACAGCTGTGTTAATTGGCCTTTAGGGAAGAAATCTGACAAAGTGTGTCATATGCTATTAACAATTTCATGTTTTTTGACCCAGCAACTTAATTTGTTGAACTCTATCTTAAGTTTGTCCAAAAGCATATGCATGAAGTTGTTAGGCACACCATTATGAATATTAATAAGAATAGAAATACTTTAAATGTTAAACAGTGAGAGAATTGTTAAATTATGGCATATTATTTAACCACTAAAACATGAACAATTCTTAATGTTTTTTATACTCCATTTTACTTATATTCTACTTCATTCCAAAATATATTTGAAGTAGTGATGTCATTCTAAATGATTTTTTAAATGCAGAATACATGATTAAAAATAAAACATTTTTAAACACATTCTGGAAGGAAACAAAGCATTTCTGTATATATAAAAGCCTAAGTGTCTAGTCGATGGGGCAGACACTCAACACAGGAGCTTCTGAGCAACAGCAACTTTGCAGAGTGCCATCTTGTGTACTCTGGGGATGTTGGACTGCCGATTTTAGCCCAATCCCCACAGATCAGGTTGGGGGACCCCACCAGTGCATGAATCTGTGCACCGGGCCTCTAGTATTTATCAGGAGGTCATGGGTGACTGCTTTTTTTTTGACATTTTTTTGTTATTTGAAAAATTCTTATGGAACTTTGTAGTAAAGAAAATATTTATTCATAAAAATAATTCCAATAAAATTTTATTTTGACTTAATTATTAAACTTGGCACAATGCATTTTCTAGATGGATTTGCAAGCATAAATGTGCTCTGGTGAGTTAGAACTCACTGTGAAACCTCAAGGCCTAGATTATGTCATCAGGATAGGAAGGTCACACTCATTCATTTTCAACATTATGTATTAGTACTGGAAGTTAGGAAGTAAGGCTGATACAGGATGATAGTGGTTACTGCCTGTTTTGTTGTTGTTATTGTTTTTGTTGGTTTTGTTGTTGTTGTTGTTGTTGTAGGTTTTGTCTTTTGGTGCATGGGTAGGTTGGTTTTATTTTTTAGCCTTAACTAAAGAAAAATTTTCAAAAATTAGAGAATTTGACATGCTCTTATTCTAATTACTCAACCAGAAAAATTCTAGGTAAAATTTTCAAATCTAGTCAATTTTCAGCAAGTTTGGAATAAAACAACCCTCAAAAACTTTATCAGTATAGCACTCAGAATCCTAGAGCAATTTGTTTTAGCTCTACCACCTCAGCAAGGCTCTCTTCAGAGCAAAAATCCCTCAGTTTGCAGAGTTTTATTATAGAGTTCCTTTAGATCCTGCTGGGAACAATAGAACAGTCAGAAGTTACAGACTGTAGCTGTGTCTACAAAAAAAAGAAGAAGAAATGCTTACTTTAATATGCCTTGCAACCAGGAGAGGGTTGGAGACAAGAGGGGGAAGCTAGAAGCAAGAAAAGAGTTTGCATAAGAGCAGAGCCATTCAAGAAATGATTTTTAATAACTTATAAGGATGACTGCACATTTTATTTTTTTATTGATTAAGGTATTTCATATGTTTCCTTATCTCTCCCCCCCACTCATGCCTATTTTAATTTTTAAAGGATATGCAAATGGCATAACATCCTGATGGCTCCCCAGCTTACTCATGACCAAAGCCAAAGTCTTCATGTAGCTATAAAAGCCCAATAGATCTAGACCCCATTTGCTTTCTGACCACATCTTATACCAACCATATTTTCTGCTCCTCAAACACACCTGCACAGTTCTCTCTTACTGACACCTCTTCTCCCCTCATGGTTTATTTTTTCACCTCCATATTGGTTAGGGACAAGTCAGAAACCACACTAGATATTTAAGCTATAGGCATTTATGTAATTCATTTTTTTATATTCAGTATTATTTTGTATTAGTTTCAGGTATACAACATAGTATTTAGACAATCATATACTTTAAAAAATATATTTTTATTGATTTCAGAGAGGAAGGGAGAGGGAGGCAGAAACATCAATGATGAGAGAACCATTGATCAGCTGCCTCCTGCTGATCAGCCCCCCCCCCACTGGGGACCAAGCCCACAACCCAGGCATGTGCCATGACTAGGAATCGAACGGTGACCTCCTGGTTCATAGGTCAACACTCAATTACTGAGCCATGTCAGCTGGGCAACAATCATATACTTTATAAAGTGTTCCCCTGAAATTTTCAGTACCCACCCAGCATGACACATAGTTATTATGATATTATTGGCTTATATATCCTATGCTGATTTTACATCCCCATGACTATTTTGTAACTAACAATCAGTGCACCTGAATCCCTTTCAGCTGAAGAAATTTAATATTAGAAGTTAGTTATACAAATATTGGAAGACTTGCAAAGCAAAAAGTGAACATTGAAGTGACCCAGAAAACGGCTGCAAGAAGTGGGTGGGTTTTTTGTTTCCCCCTGTGCTGTGGGAAAATGGGAATCTTTTAGGGCTATCTGAATCTAGAAGTTTGAAGGGGTGGCCCTGTGGAGATGATGCTCAGAACTCTTTAGAGTTAAATCTGTCAGAAATTTTGGCTTCAGTGGAAAAATGTTTACTGTTTATAAATTTGATCACTTTTAATGTAGTGTGACTTCATTTCTAGATAATGCTCCTTCTTCTGCTGAGAATATCATTGTTGAATTTAGATATGCAAAATGAACTTAGAGCTAGCTTTAGGAGCAGTAATGTTTTACCTGGCTTGCTAAGGGAAATTCGGGTTTTTAAACTATAAGATAGTGTGGACTTTGAGGTACAGGAGAAACTGAACAGTCTGGGGGTCAAGGGCAAGAAGCTGAAGACACTTGCAAGTAATCAGGGTGCATTTCAAGCAAGGTTCCCAACAGGAGCTAGGGCAGAGGGTTTATTATAGGAAGACATGGAAGCAAAGTAATTTATTTCATTGGCTATAACTTAACAGGTACTCTATCTGGAAAAATCTGGTTGACTGATTGGTTGTTCTTAAGTTTCATTTACTAGAATTGAGTGCAATGACTCGGGCTAAGGTTTTGATTTGCTTACATAAGCCACCAAGGCATGAGGTCCACTCAGTGTAATGGCCTCCTCATCTTATCACTGCAGCAATTGACTCAAACAACTTTCACTCCCTATGGAAGTCCTAATCTCCCACAGCCAACATTTTTCCAATTTTCCTGAAGTATTTTTCCTGTCTCCAAGCTTCTGATTGTATTGAATTAGCTTGGGTCATAGGTTATTTCTCTCTACAGAAAACAACTTAATGTAACTTTCATCTGCTTCCTTAGTTCTTTAGGAAAACCACTTAATATTTGCATATATTATAGACATATCTGTGGGGAACAAATAGGATTTAATTACAGAAAATAAAAGCAACTTCCATCTGAATACTAAATTCCTCTGTTTCTAAATCTTTTGGCCCCTCACTGTACATATGTAACCCTTAGTAGTTCAAGCATAGTGCTCCCTAACCCTAATGTGCAGCAACACAATGCTTGGTAGTGATCAGTATCAATCACTATTGGAGCCCCTTACACGTCCAGCGTGGTTCAGGGTTCCTGTTCAGGGTTCGAGTTCTGAAGGAGGCCGCACACAAAATGAAGAGAGAGCGACTAGAAGAGAATCAATTTGGAAACTGGGGAACCCGGCATGGCATCTTTCCTCTACCAGGGTAGATTGCCCACTGATGCCTGGGTCTCGCCAGCCTTTTATTGAGTCTCTGAGAAAACAACCATATCCTTAGGCAGGAAGTTCCAAGGAAGAATTTTACATGCAATTAACAAATGGGGATTTGCTGTAATTAACAATGTTTCAACTTAAACAATAGGTGCATAGCTCTGACCTTTCACAGCAACCAAGGGTGGTGAAAACAATCAGTTTCCAGCATCAAAATAATCAGTTTCCAGCAAATCACCCCAGTCCACAGAGGAGTAAACCCTTCTTTGCCTACTAGATCTTTGCTAAAAGAAGATCAAAATGGCCATGTGTAATCTCAGCTTCTTAGTGAATAGAATCATTATCACATCTTCCAATGAAAACATCCCTCACAAGAACTTCAAACTAACACAGCCCAAAGCTGTAGAATGGAGAAGTAAAAACCTGGCAAACGGGTAATGATGAAAGGAGCAGCTTCCACTAAAACACCTTGATCTTAGGACCCATGTATTCTGGCTGTGTGAGAAGCAGTACCCTATATATTTTGGTGATTCACTGGATATACTGCATCCACTAAGATAGAACCCCAACCTTTCCAGGTGATGTAACGCAACTGACACCACGAATGAGTCTCCAATAAGACATTTTCCTGTTTCATCAGGACATTTGTTGTCTCTTCACTTCTGGTCCTTGGGATAGAAATAGGCTCAATTGATTTCATTGGCATGTGCCCATCTAGGAAAACCAACTATCCCAGTTTGCTCAGGCCACTCCTGATTTTACCACCAGACATCTCACATTACCAAAATCTACTCAGTGTTAGGCAAACCAGGGTCACTGGTCACCCACCCATGATCACATTTTAATTTTCCTATACAATACATTATTTGTTCTAATATTTGTAGAATTCCATGATAATGACTAAGGCATTCTATAAGTACAAGGATGATGGGCCTGAGAGGAACATTGTAGGAAGGAAAGAAAAATCCAAAATCATGTATATTTCAATGAGAAAAATAATTTTCTGCCCTGTAACAGAAAAATGCAATGTAATCAACCCTACCACCACCACGAAGGCTTCCTTTGGTGAACTTTTAAATGAGATATAGAGGAGTTTCCAATGAAACATCCATTCTAAGAGGTCTATCTGCTTAACTTTACCCTGGATCTGGTTACCCATCTTCCATTCCAATTCTTCCAAGCCTCTGATTATCCAGACAAACCATGAGTTACTGTCCATGAGTTGGTGGATGGCTATGCCTTGGGCCATTTTTAGTCAAGATAAGTGAACAAAAAAAATATACTTCTCAAGGATTGCTAACTAATAGGATTTTCCTTCACATTTTTCTTGAACACTGTTTTTTTGAGATTTTAAATGTTAGTGCTCTTCAAGTTGGTGTTAGTATATTACACAGAACCATCTGCAGACACATATCTAGGTAAGAGCTCTGGATCACTCACTTATGTAAATTACTTGTGGTTTATAGACCTGCTTTTGCTTGACAATTGACTACTGTTATATGTGCCAAATATATGGCCCAATGGGTCAGATAACTCCCAGTGCATGATGGTCCGCACAGGTCATATACTCATTCGATGTCCCATCCTTTGGCATTCAGTCATTACAAGGCTTAGTAGCAAGTCATGAGCTGCTTCTCAAAAGTGAAATAGTTATATGCAAGAGAGGGTATGGCTTTCCCTGAGGGAGTGGGCTGTCATTCTCTGGGTGAGGTTCACCAGAAACCTCATACTACCTTCTTATTTGCCTTAGGCACTTCGAATTATCATTGGATCTGGTGGGTCATAGGCCAGAATAGCTTATACTGCAGCCTACACATGTTGCTCAATATTTCCCCCCTGTGGTTCTGCCTAAAACTAGCAACTATATGGGTTACTCACAAAATAGGTCAGAACATTGTATTCCAATATATTATACCTTGCTTCAAAAGTCCACACAGGGCAACTGAAGATCATGCCTGCGTGTAGTGGTAAAGGTAAAGGTTCCTTTACTTTTTTTTTTTTCACTGTACAGGTACTATTTTGACATATGCAGGTTACTGAACTTCCCCAGAAACTTTACTAAAAAGATGCCTTGTATTCTGTGAAGTTTATCTCCCAGCCTCTGGTCTATACGTGTTTCACTAAGATATATAATTTCCAGGTTCTGGCTCATCAAAACAAAAATTATGATGATGTCATTAATAAAGCAAACCAATGTGATATTCAGCAAGATATTAAGATGATGAAGATATACCTAAAATAAATTAAAACAGAGAGCAAGAAGGTGCTGAAAGAATGGGCTGATGTGCTACCATCCCTGTGAAGAAAGGAAACAAACTGTTTCTGGAAATCCTGGCAAATTTATATGAAAAAAAAAATAGTTGCCGGGTAAATAACTATATATCAGGTACCAGAGGCTGTGATGATATAATTAAGTTTGTGATAATTCACATTGATTTCACAACATCTATCCTCCGAACAAGAAAGACAGACAGATAGGTTAGCCCTGGCCAGTGTGCTCAGTGGTCAGTGTGTCAGCCCACACATGGAAGGGTCCCAGGTTTTATTCCTGGTCAAGGGCACATACCGGGGTTGCAGGTTCAATCCCAGGCCCCAGTCAGAGTGAGTACAAGAGGCAACCAATGCATCTCTCTTCCTCTCCCCACCCTCCACTCCCTTGCACTCTCTCTAAAAATCATTGGGAGGGGGGGGAATTCCTTGGGTGAGGAATAACAAAAAAACAAAAAAAGAAGAAGCAGAAGAAAAATAGATAAGTTAATGGGAATCTGATAAGATTCACCACCCTTCATCTCTCCAATCTTCAACTAGGCATTCATCTCTGCAGTTCCAGAAGGGCTATGGTATTGTTTTGGGATGATTACCCTAATATGGAAGAATTCTCTAGAGCCTTCCACTTTGCCTTTTCTACGATCCTGACCCTCATTTCACAGATTGGCGAGTGAATAGGAGATTCTGCCAGTTACTAATTATGCCTGTTTCAATTACACATTCGGAAGCTTAGGTCCGTAGATCCTCTGAACTGGCAGTTAAACAGACATAAGTTAAAATTCCATCTGTCCTCTGACCACCATCAAAACCCAGTTTGATGGATGGTCACAGTGGCATTTTGCGTCCCCAGAAATTAAGGTCACTTCAGAGCTGGTGACTGGCTATCAATAACAGGTCTAGTGAGTTTCCTTCGCTAAGTGTGTTGTCACCATAATAAATGGCCCAAGTCTCTTTTAGGAAAGACTTGGAGGAAGTCTTAGAAAACATTGTAAGACACATGGCAATGGTGCATAGTTCTTGCTCAAGGGGAACTGGAATCCCCTTCCATCAAGAACATATCGGTCTGTGTACTGATTTAGGCCTAGAAAATAGGAAAGAGACTAAAGCTTTCCATTGTGATGACAAGTCAGAATTTTGGCCATCAGAGCTAGAGAATGTTTTGCTATAGAAATAAAATAAAAAGTTAGGAGGCTGCCCATTTATTTCTTTCGGGAAAATGATTAGTCACTTCTCAAAATTTCTGGATGTCAGAACATTCCACTTTCTACTTTACCCCTATGCAGTTATGGTGATTGCCTCCATCTATTTCTGGTAGTGAAGGACTGGCACTGGACCTTAACCATTCTAGAATCTCATTATCCTTAAAGTTTTTAATGTTTATTGTTGAAAATATTACAAATGTCTCCATTTCCTCCCATTCACCCCTTCTAGTCTCCCCTTGTCTCCCACCCCAGACCTTCACCATACTATTATCTGTGTCCATGAGTTATTCATACAAGTTCTTTGGTTCATCTATTCCCATCCCTGCCGAGAAGCCAATCTCAAAAATGCCATATCAACTAAAGTGCAAAAGAATAGTTTTTATTTTTTAGTATGTGCATGTGCATATACTAAATTCACACAATTTTGCATCTTTCTGTTTCACACAACATGGGTTAGGGAGCACTTTCCCATGCCACTCAATATTGTTATGGCATTATTTGATTTTAGCATAATAATTAATCATGTTTCTATACTGAAGATTACAAAATACTTGGAGGTAATTGTTGAAGTAACGAGATTTGAAAGGATATGGAAGGAAATTAGATTTAGAACCTTGAAAGAATTCACATTGAATGGAAGGGAGAATATTTTTTTCTCTGAAGTAATAGCAGGAATGGGAAGAAAAACAGGAAGGTAAAGATAGCAGATACAAAAATTTCTCTATTGAGTTAAAAATAAAAGGAGATGGAATATGGAATATAATGAGCAACATAAACTGATGAACACAAACAGATCCAGAGACAGAGAAGCATTGATCAAACCATCAGACCTCAGAGGGAAGGTAGGGGAGGGTGGGGGTAAAAGGGAGAGATCAACCAAAGGACTTGTATGCATGCATAGAAGCCTAACCAATGGACACAGACACCAGGATGGTGAGGACTTGGGAGGGGCCTCAATGGGGTGATAAGAACACATATTAATATCTTAATCAATAAAGAAAAAAATAAAACAAACAAATGAAAAGAAATAAAAAGGAGATGGAGGATGTGGTCCAAGGATTTGGACAATAATTAAAGAGCAAATTCAATCAGCATACTCACTGCTGTGGGGGATAGGGAAATGAGTTAAGCAAAGATGCATAGAAATAGACCTATACCCTCCACCAAAGTGTTAGTGATCATTATAACTGGATAGAATTGTAGGTAATTGTTAAAAAAATTAAGTATGCATTACTTTCATTATTTTTATAACCAGAAAAATATACCATAAAATTTTGGAGAATGGATTAGAGGTGGATCTCTGTGGTAAGTCAAGAGTTATAGAAACTAGGTAGGGCCAATAGTATTAGCCTGAGAAAGAAATGACTGAGTGAGACATTATTGTGGTCTAAACTAAGGCAGAGTTAGTCACATTGGGACGAAGGGAATGATATTTAAGAGGATGATTCAAAAGTAAAGACAGCTGATTGGAGTTGTGGCAGGGATTGGAGTAAAAGTGAGAGAGTAAGGACAGGTTTCTGACTTGAGCATCTGGTTAGATAACCATGCCTTTCAGCAAGTCACCCAAAGGAGAAGATTTAAAAAAAATGTAATTTTAGGCATGTGAGCTTTAGGTATCTGAGATATTTCAATGTAGAAATTGTAAATAGTTAAGTTGAGAAATGGAATGAGTATGGCAGAGTTAAAAGTCATGGTTGTTTGGACTAAACTTACCTGAGTTTCAATTCTATTACTGCTACTTACCAATCATATTGCAAAAATCATAGGCCAAATACTTCTGTCAACCTCAGTTTCTCATCAATAAAATTAGCATAACAATATAAAAACATCTGCCTGATAGCCTTGCTTGAGCAGTAAGGGAAATAATACATGTAAAGCAGTTAGTAAGTACTTAGTAAGCCATATTTAATGTAAGATATTAATGCTATACATCATCATTGCTTGCTATGTATTGTTAGGCAAGCAGATCAATTTCTCAATTCCTCCATTTTTTTATTAAATGGATGTAGCAATCTACTACCCAAACTTGAATTAAACATTCAATGAGAAATTGTATAGTCTGATGTCTGCTCCAATAGTGATTCCAGAGATATCAATTTGCTTCTATTCTTTCTCATCATTATTGTTGTAATCTGTTCAAACTCAGTCACCAAAGTATGAAAGTTAAAATAGACATTAAATATTTTTATCAAGTAGATATATTCATTTTATATAGTATGTAAGAAGTAAATGGCCTTTTTCTCAGCTTTTATAAAGATGTTAGATTTTATTAATTTATTTTAAAATTTCTAATTACTTTTTGTTTATAATAGCTAATATTTTTAGTTCTTATCTATTTTTAATCTTTTAATTTTCTTTACGGTGTTTTTTATTAACACAGCTGGATTTTTAAATATTTAATCATATCTACTATTGTTTTTCCTTGTGATCATCTTATTTTTGTACTTAGAGCACCAATGTTTATATCAACATACAATATCCTCTTAATTCTTAATTTTTATATTAGTTATAATTTGTTAGCTGGGATATTTAAAGAATGTGAAATTTAGGTTGTTGAATCATGTGAAGTGAGATATGTGCTTAATTTTTTTCAACTTACCAATTTTCTCAATACCTTTTATTTGAAAAATATCAATCCCTTTTCCCATTTATTTGTGATTCTTCTTTTATGAAATACTAACTTTTTAGACTATGATATATTTGACAATTATAAAATTCCACATTGTTTTTAAAATTATTACATTTTAAGTGCCTGGGAGGTCAAATCCCATGTCTCTAGTTGCCCTTCCCCCAGCCCCTCTTTTTAAAAGTTTCTTTAGATAGTCTTCTGTGTATTTGCTTTGAAATTAAATGTTCAATTATATTGGATGGCTTTATAGCTTTTAATTCAGGAAGAACTAGCATCTTAATATTATTTAATTTTTCCTACATGAACATATATTTTTTCATGTCTTCTATAATTCTCATAATATTTCTGAGGCTTATTTTTTGTACTTTTACTAAGTACATATTTAGTAAGGCTTATTTTACTAAGGCTTATTTCTTGGTACATTTTTGTCATTTTCTGAATAGAATATTTTTCTTTTTCAACTACACCCTTAAACAGTTAGTGCTAGGTTTTTGGTACCTGATTTTATACTAGGATTTTACCTTTAACCATATACAAGTGATAAAAATTTAATTAGCTCAGTACTTTAGTAAAAATTAGATAGGAGGATGAGAAAACAGTACTAACTCACTTTTCAAAGGCTGTTGACACGTCAATCTTTCAAGAGTGATTGAAATTATAAACAAAATGAATTGTGATTTTAAGTGTGTTTATGTCAAAGACCAAACAGAGTTGAGGCTCAGAGTTCAATGTCTAGTGCATTGAAGTAGTGGGTAATTCCGGCCTTAATTCATAGTAAAGAACAATGTCTCACCATACCTTAGTTGAAGAATATTGATCTTAAAGGCACCAACAATTATTTCACTAGTTGTCCCTGTCATTGGATGCAACCTGAAAGAACAAAATGAATTCAGAACCAGGCAAAACTTACAATCCTTTCATCGCGGTAAACCGCAAAGAAGGCAGTGACAATTTTAGGAAGGGATGCCGCAGGTGGGGGGTGATGGTCCTGAGCGTTTGGAAGTCATCAGAACTGTATAGGCTGGATGCTCATTTTCAGACTGTGCAGCACATCGCTGCCAAATTGACGTATTGGTCACATCCATGAGATGCAGAGGTCATTGCTCTGGTGATGCATTTCTAGGTTTTTGGAATCACGGCAAAAAGCATCCAGAGCAAGAAATAGCAATACCCCTGATCTGGGCAGCTGTGTCCACCGACTTTGCTAACAACTAACTCTTCAGCTGGTTAAATTATTCTGTCTGAGTTTCCCTGGAAAGTACAAGGTCATATGTGCTTGTACTTCCCAAGGCCCTGCAAGAACTCTTTCATTAAAAAAATCAAGAGAAAACCAGCATTATTAGGTTAATAGACTATGTGGGGACGCTAAGAGGAATGGGTAATTATGTTAAGTAAGTCTATCAACTTAACCTTTATAAAGAAAGGAAGCCCACAAGTGAGAATTTTCCAACAGCCCTATTGTGAATGACATCAGTAACACATCACATTTTGGTAAGCTTGTTTAATAGATGTTTGCTAACAAAAAATTTAATATAAATTCATCATTCTCTGTCTTGTTGAGTGAACAGCTAATTATCAGGATGTAGAAGAAGTCTGAATGATTGTGGGGTTTTTGATCAAACTGAATACTGTTATAAAAGTAGTAAGATTAAAAAATAAAAAAGAGAAGTGATAACAATATTAATGAGACTAACACAACATGGTTAATCTTTTGGCACACTTCCTTTATTTTTTTCACAAAGCACTATGCATTCAATTGTGCACTGCAAATTTGCTTAACATTAAAAAGCAAATATTATCCCACATGATATGTGACCTTAGCAATCATTATTTTAAATGGCTATAATGTCCATTTAGTGAAGGTGACACAACCTGCTTAATCATTCTTTAATTTTTTATTTAAATTGTTCAAAATTTTGCCCAACCATTGTGGCTCAGTGGTTGAACATTGACCTATGAACCAGGAGGTCATGGTTCAATGCCCAGTCAGGGCACATGCTCAGGTTGCAGGCTCAATCCCCTGTAGCTGGTGGCTGAGATTGAATTGAAGCCCAGTTGTCCTGTTTTTTAAGGAATTATTAAGGATGTATGATTATTAAGGAATTATGCATCCTTTAGAAGAAAGATGTTTGTACAGTTTCTCTAGGAACTAAAATATAAGGTTGACTTCTCTGTTCCAAAGCCTTTTGCATTAAATAATAATTTACAAAATATTGAAATAGGTTGATTCTTATCTGGATATAATGTTGTAATCAGAGAAATATGTGGATTGTCTCTATCCATTGCTAATGGGAGTGGGGTTCTTGGGGTGCCACTGGAATAAGAGTTTCTGGAGGCCCTACAGGAGGATGAGCTATGGTAGAAAGCTTTATTTTTATGGAGTTACACCCCTGTGTTTACAAACTCCCATTTTTCCTAATCTAGTCCTAGAAGAGGTACAGCTGGAGATTCAGCAGAGCTAGAAGCAAAGCCAGAGTCCAAAGTTTCAGATCCATGGTGGAGCTGGGTCTAGTTTAGCATTAGGCTAGTTGTAGGCCATTCGTCCATTGTGTGTGGGGATCGTGTGGCTGTGGGCCATGTGGGCAAATACAGGGGAACCAGCAGAACATGTTCCTGGCAATAAGAGTCCCAAGAGCACAGCAAACAAGAGCGGTAACTCCTTTGTTTAGGAGCTTAAGTATCACAAATCTTCCAGCGCTTGCAGTGGCCATACCTACTCTGGCCAATGGCCTGTTCCCAGATGTGACTGACAGATAAGTACCTTCCCTATGTCACCGAGACTTCACTGGGCATGCGTCTATTCTTTCCCTGCCCAGTCCCTTCCCCCAGGGATGGGTGGCTTCCCTGGGGACTGTTAAACTGCAGTTTCCTGGCAAAGCTGCACAAATGAGGTGGCCATATATTTGGCCTTCCCTTTACTCCTTTCCTCTTTTTAATGACTGGGTGCATTACAACAGTATCAATGTGATATTGTACATTATAAAACTGACCAACTTGCATTCTAGAACTATATTTCAAAAGTATTTTTTGAAAGATTACATTGCTAGAAACTCCAATCACAAAGATATATGCACCCCTGTGTTCATAGCAGCACAATTCACCATACCTAAGATTTGGAAACAGCCTAAGTGCCCATCAGTAGATGAGTGGATTAGAAAACTGTGGTAAATCTACACAATGGAATACTATGCTGCAGTAAAAAAGAAGGAATTCTTGCCATTTGCAACAGCATGGATGGAACTGGAGAGCATTATGCTAAGTGAAATAAGCCAGTCAGAGAAAGATAAATACCACATGATCTCACTCATTTGTGGAATATTATAGAGAAAAACATAGACTGATAACAGGGACAGATCCAGAGACCAAGAAACAGCGATCAGACTGTCAATCCCCAGAGGGCAAGTAGGGGAGGGTGGGGATAAGGGGGAAATATCAACCAAAGGACTTATATGCATACATATAAGACAAACCAATGGACAGACAACAGGGGGATGAGTGGGGGGAGGTTGGGGGTTAACGGGGGGATGAGGACACATTTGTAATACCTTAACCAATAAAGAAATTAAAGATTTAAAAAAATGTTTAAAAAAAAAGATTACATTGCTCTTTGTTGAGATAATTCTAGAGTACAGGACTTTGTGTTATCTGATGTTCTTTTTATAGCAAACTAGAGAATATCAGGTAATGTGCCACATCGCGTGTGAGGAACATTCCATAAATATTAATTCTGGTGATATTTCCTACAGAAACAACTGAACATATATGTGATCTGCCTCCTCTAACTGAAACTAAGTGCTGAGGTTTTCCTTCCTTTATATTTTTGTGTCTTTTCATTCTGTTTTTTATAATTTCTGATTAATCATAAAAACAGGAAAAGGTGCATGGCATAATTAGAACAATGCCCGTTTTCCTACCTTATAGTTGATAACAGTTGCAAAGGTTACTTCATGCTTCCATCGGCGTTTTTAGGTTCAAAATGAACGTGACATGTAGAGTTGAAGTACCATTGGGCTCCCTTTTACCCACAACTTGTATTTCTTCCCTTCTCCATCAAGAGTCAACCATTATCATGAATGTTGTATATACTTCTGGCCTGTCGTTACATTTGCCCACACATATACACACATATGTTTCTTAAAAGTATTGGAAGTATATATATATATACTATGTTTGTATTTTATATAAATGACATGACACTGCACTTGCTATTACACAATATGTTCCTTTTCATTCAACAGAACAATTGGGAGCTACCTCTGTTCCTCTGTATCAAAATTTATTGCTTTATAGTTGAATTCCATTCATCTGTTCCCTCCCTAGTGGTATTTAGGTTTTTCCCGATTTCTAGTATATATGTAAAACCAGGTAAACAGGGAGGCTAAACTCATGGCAGTGAAATTAAATGTCAGTGATGTGGCTATTACCCTCATCTGCTTCCCTGATCAACCTTCTTGCCCTAAAACCCCAGGAGAGGAAGGGGACAGAGTATAAAAACAAAATGTCCCTTTACTCCCCCACCAGCCTAGATTCATAAAACAAGTTCATGCAGGTAAAAGGCTGGGGTGGGGGGAGGAATGTGTCAGAAATGACCAATGATCCTAACAGTTGGTTCTCTTCTGCTGGAAGATGAAACTCCTTGCCCTCTTCAAGAGACACGAGGTTAAGTGATTATTCTGGCCAATGAATGGAAGCGGTTCAATTCTTCAAACCAGAAGCAACAGACAGCTGTGGCTTCCTTCCTATTAAATCCATGTAAGCATGCTCCTTTGGGCATGAGGATGGGAGGTTTCTTCGCAGGATGCTGTGATATATTCTCACTGATACAAAGCTGGTTGTCAAACTGAATTTTTCTAGCAGTCATTTGTCTTGTCACTCAGGTAAGACTGCAGTCAACAATTCCATGTGTCCTTTAGGGTCTCCTATCCTATGCACAAGGCATCAGGATGTTTTGAGGCTATCCTCTGCCCATCAGTCTCTATTGTGCCACCTCTTCTGGATACACTAACCATGCACATCCAGATATGAAATGAAACACCAGCTTCACTTTTGCTCAGGCACCTGTACACTGTGGGGGTGATTTTCTTGGGATTTTGCATAGAGAATGAATAGCTTTTTTATACTTTCTGAAGTGTTTCTAGTCTTTCTCTCCTCTCAGGCTGCTTCTAATGATTATGTAAAATGGAATTTCTCAGTCAACCCTGTAGGAAGGTGGCAGAATCCCACTGCGCTCTTGGTTTTCTGAACTTTTGCTGTGGTCCATTTATTCCCTGTGGATCGAAGCTTTCAGCCTTGACCAGGACAAGAGGAGAAATATACTGAACACAAAACCACACTGTGCTGTACATAGGTTGCAATGAGAATCCTTGAATGTATTTCCATGTATGAATTTGTGAGAGGTTCCTTAGAATATACCTAGAAGTAAAATTCTTCAGTCATAGGATAACTTAATGGCCATAAGTAGTGTTATTGTTTTTAGCATTTTTCTAAAAAACTCTCCCAGTACAAGTTCGTCTGGCTCTTCTGTCCCTATCTTCCCATCTTCCCTCTGAGATGCTGATCCTGCCAGGCTGCCCGCTTTCTGCTCAGAGTATTGATGCCCTGCTTCCCCATGATTTCCCCAGAAGTAACCTACTTTGGCCTACTCCCTTCTGGCTACCTTCACTGTTGACAAATGAAGTAGAGGATCAAGGACACTGGTCACTGCTGAAGTCCCTCACAGCTCCACTCATAGTTCTTCTCCAGGTGGTCTGCTTGCCTCCACAGTGGTCTGGCCCCCTTTTCCCAATCCTATTGTGGGTCTGAATGGGGATGAGTCAGGGGATACCCCTCAGGCCTCTCTACCACCTCTGATGATTAGTTAGCAGGATCAGAAGAGACCACAGAAGTTAGAAAACAAAAGGACCTCAACAGTTACTCAAATGCCCTGAATGTCAGGAGTCAATGTGAAAGACAGGAAAGGTCAGAGAAAGAAATGAGGCTCCAAAAAGGTGTGGACCAAGAGAGAAGAGAAATGGGAGTGGTTCCCTGGGCGGAGCTCTTCACTGCTGTGGCAGGTGCAAACAGAGGCTCAGTAAAAATCTAGGGGAAGAGCAGATGGAGCCGGGCGAGGCAAGTTAAGAGCAGGCAGGATTATAGAAAGTTGTCGCTCTACTGTTTGTTCCCACATGAACCTGTTTTTCAGAAAGGAAAAAAATCAGCAGTTACTGCTTAGAGACTCTATCATAAGATCTTATTGAATCTCAGAAATTATTCCATCAACCTGAACTCCAAATAAAGGAAGTTTCGTGGTGGGCTGGTGGGATAGTTCTACACATTCACTTTTACATGAGGGAGAAAAATTTCATTATAAAACACTCTTTGGGAGCCATCCTTTAGTTGAACACAATCAGTATTCAAAATTGAAAATTGGAATCTAGAGAATTATGGACTGTGTTATTTGGATAAGCTAGTGAGAGAAGACTTTTCCCCTCAAGGATAATATTGATATCTACATGCTCCTCTACTGTTTGCATTTCTCAGAAAACACTTTGGGAGCTTTAACCTGATCAAGCTAGCTAGCATCAAGTATAAGGTGGCCATCTTTCAGCGTAAACACGTGACAAGAGACTGTAAGCTACCCCAGATCAATAAGATGATAAATAGTTGTTATCTCATCCCCTTCTCCAATACTAGAAAAAAAAATAACTGCCCTCAAGTAATTTATATAAATTAAAAATATACATACTTACTAGACTAAAAAGCAAAACCAAAGCATCCTTCCTTTGCAGATCGACTTTTTGATGGCCCAGAGAAGATTATTTGAGCATCAATGCTACTTCTTCTCACTCAACTGCAGAAATCCATGAGAAAAAAGTCAAATATAAGTAGTTTACAAATTAAAATTTTAAAAAACGTATTAATAATTTTGAGAGACATCAATTTGTTGTTCTACTTATTGATACATTTATTGGTTGATTCTTGTATGTGCCCTGACTGGAGATCAAACCTGCAACCTTAGCATATGATGCTCTAACCAACTGGACCACCTGGCCAGGGCTAGAAATTTGAGTATTCAGTTTTCGGGGGCCTGAGCTGTATCAATATTCCTCCATTAACGAAACTGGCTTCCTGTCATTTCATTTAGCTCTTCTTCAGAAAGCTGTTGAATCATTGCCAGTGATGGTGAACCAGAATAATAACTATGCCAAAGAAGAATGGCAATGTTAAACTTAAAAAAAAAAAAAGAAGATATAAGGCTATGAGAGACCGGAATAGTCCCAGTCTACTTCTTCACCTTTCTAGTCTGCTTTATTGCTGCCCTCTCCTAACCACTCCATTATTAGCTTTGTCTCTCTCTCTCTCTCTGGTGGATTTAAATTATTAAATTTTCCTCAACATGACATTCTGAGTGTATCTTGTGACACTAATCATGATTAAGTAGTTATATAGAAGCACTATGGCATGGTAATATGCTTTGCTGATAACAGTTCTTGCAGCAGAAGAAAAACCAGGTTAGATAAAAGTTATCCTTCAAAAAGCAGACTCAGTCAAAAAATGAGATTAATGTACCTCTATTTATGTTTTTCTCCAAGAATTTTGAGGATTCAAACATCAGAAAAACAAACTTTCCCAGCAAGACGGATAAATATTTAGTAAAACACATGAGAAGTTTCACGGTGTGATGTTTCCTCTTTGCTTAAATAAAATACTCTCAGGTCTGCCATTTGACAGCTGCCAGAGACATAATTGCCACCGGAAAATAAATTATCCAATGGTTTCCCTGAGTAGCTCATTAGTCAGTCACCATTTACCAAGCACAGAGCACTGCGGTCTGGGTACACTGAGAAAACAGAGGGACAATACAATAGAAGCAGGAAAAGTTATTACAGCTGAATAATAACTGAGCAGCTTACAAGCCAAAGACAATAAAGATGCACACGTGTTGTGAATGTTTTAAAAACTAGAAAACCAAAGCAACTGCAAGTTTACCGCTTACATGTATATGTAATCAGGAATGTGAAGTAGAGGATGTATCAAGCCTCACATCTGGATTATTCATCTATACCTGCTATTTCCTTGTATTAAAATGTCCCTGATTTACATTCATTTTCTCACTGATGATCAAAAGACGACTCAAAACAATTTTGTTTTCTATCTCTTGAGATCTTTTTTTGCACGTTCAATAATTTTATTTCACCTTCTGCGTCTCAGTTTAGGGAGCGTTCCCAGATCCCCCAAGAAGGGAATTGCAACATGAACTCCCACTTTACTTACTGATCCCATTGTCATCACCCTTGCCTATTTGCTTGTCTAGAATACCCCAATAGACGGGACATTGTTTTTAAACTTTGGGCATTCAAGCTGGTCTGAGGAGCGCCATCTCTCCTTTGCCTTATTTGTCTAAAATGGCACCCATCTCTCGTCCTTCAGGTTTCCCTGGTGGCTGCCAGGGGCCACCATGTCTCCCCATCTCAAACTGCCCCAAACATCTGCTCAGCTCTGTCAGTAGATTTCACAACACCTTTCTCTTAACTCCGGAAGGGTAGACACACAACAGCTCTCTCCAACACAACCTTTGTACAAACCTAATGCTTTTCTTAGGAACGTCTTCCCCGCTCCCACATGTCATACTGCATAAATTCTGAAGGTTATTTCTGCATTTCCGGTTTTTGTTTTGTTTTAATTTTTTTATTTCTATCTCCCAGCTGCTTCCCTTTGGCAACCATCAGCATGTTCTCTCTATTTCAGGGTCTGTTTCTGTTTGCTTTATTCACTTCGTTTTTTTGGTGTGTGTTTTTTATTCCACATATAAGTGGAATCATATGGTATTTTTTGTTCTCTAACTTATTTCACTTAGCATAATGCCCTCCAAGTCCACCTAAGTTGTTGCAAATGGAAAAATTTCATTCTTTTATTGCTGACCAATATTCCACTGTGTATATATAAACACCATATAATCCTTTTTTAAAAATATATTTTATTGATTTTTTTACAGAGAGGAAGGGATAGGGATAGAGAGTTAAAAACATCGATCAGCTGCCTCCTACTGGGGATGTGCCTGCAACCAAGGTACATGCCCTCGACCAGAATCAAACCTGGGACCCTTTAGTCTGCAAGCCTCTATGAACTGAGCCAAACTGGTTAGGGCACCACATCATCTTTATTCATTCATCTACTGATGGACATCTAGGAAGATTTTGTATCTTTTGTTGTCCCCAGATAAATATCCAGAAGCGGAATTGCTGAATTGTATGGCAGCTCTATTTTACTTTGTTTGAGGAATCTCCATAACTTCTTCCACAGTGGCTGCACTCATTTACAATCCCACTAACAGTGTACCAAGGTTCTCTTTTCTCTACATCCTTGCCAGCCCTTGTTTGTGGATTTATTGATGATAGCCATCCTGACAGATGTGATTAATTATCTCATTGTGGTTTCGATTTACATTTCTCTGATGATTAGTGATGTAAGCATGCTTTCATACGTTTGTTAGCCATCTGTATCTCATTTTGGGAGAAATGTCTATTCAGGTCCTCTCCCCATTTTTTATTGGATTGCTTGATTTTATTTTACTTTATTTTACTTTAGTGTTAAGGTGTTTGATTTTTTTTATATTTTGTATATTAACCCTTTGAATATTTTGGATGTATCATATGTAAATATCTTCTCCTACTCAATATGTTGTCTTTTCATTTTGTTCATGGTTTTCTTCACTGTGTTAAAACTTTTTAGTTTGATGTGGTCCCATTTATTATTCTTCTCTATTATTTTCCTTGCTCGAGGAGATATATTCAAAAAGATATTACTAAGAACAATGACAGAGTTTACTGCCTATGTTTTTTTCTAGGAGTTTTATGGTTTCAGGTCTTACATTTAAGTCTTTAATCCATTTTGAATTTATTTTTGTGTTTGATGTAAGAAAGTGGTCTAGGTTGTGTGTGTGTGCATGTGTGTGTTTTGTTTTGCATGTATCTGTTTTGCCAAAATAACTTAATGAAGAGAGTTTATGCCATTGTATATCTTTGCCTCTTTTGTCATAGATTTAATTGACCATTATGTAAGGGTTTATTTTGGTGCTCTGTATTCCATCTCATTAATGTATATGTCTGTTTTTATGCCAGTACCATGCTGTTTTGGTTATTGTAGCTTTGTAGTATTGTTTGATAAGAGGGAGCATGATACCTCCCACTTTGTTCTTTCTCAAGATTGTTTTGGCCTTTGGGATCTTTTGTGGTTCCAAAAAAATTTCTAAATCTGAGAATTCTGAAGAATGCTATTGGTATTTAGAAAGGACTGTATTGAACCTATACATCAGTATAGGTAGTAAGGTCATTTTAACAATAATAATTCTTCTAATCATGAGCAACTTATACCCTTCCATTCATTTGCACCTTATTCAATTTCTTTCTTCAATGTCTTATAGTTTTTATATCATTTTTAAAAAGAGGTGAAAGACCTTAGCTTTTTCATATATTGTAAATGTAATAGACCAAAATGAAGGGAACCAGTTTGAAAATTATTGCATTGTAGTTCAAATTCCAATTTTTCTATTAAAGTTTCTTAAAACAGTTACATAAAAGTAAGTAGACAATTACATTATAAACATATTTCCAAAGCTTTCACATCTTAAATGTCCAAAATGAAGGAAGCACAGTTATTGAGTTTGTTTAGCACTTAGCATGGAGATTGTGAAGCATGTGACAAATGCCTTCAATCAGAGCAGTGATCTTTCTAGATTTCTGAAGTCAGAGAAATAGCCATGCTTAAATAAGAGGCTTAGTTTTTCTAGCAAACATAATGTGTGTCAACACCTTAGTATAGTCCTAGAATTAAAATGAATAACGGAGAGTTGTGATCAGCATGTCAATATTTTAAAAAATATAAGCAACACTAACAGAAAACGCACTTGCATATATTATCTTGAAATGAGTACTTTATGAAGGCAGTTTTCAGTTTTCATTCACCCAAATATACATGTTCAAGAAAAAGATGATTCTTGAGGAACACATTCCTGCTGTCTGGGACAGAAGTGTAATAGCAACCCAGGAATGCATTACCCAGTGGCTCCCTTGAGTGTTGACCTGTGGGAACAGCAGGTAGATTTTCAACTGTATGTCATGTAGTGGTAAACTTCAATACAGGACTGTGTGCTAGTGGGGAAATTATGAAGAAAATGAAGCCAGCAATACAGACGGAAATGCATTTATATTACATAGAGAATGCAGAAAGATCAACTATAGTGATTCATGGAAAATTAATGTTTTTAAAATATAAAATGAGCCATACAAATAATTCTACAACTGAGCTTTACGGTTTTTAAGTGGCATATTGGAAATAAAAATTTAGTTCCATGTTTATATTGTCCTTCAGCATCTGAATGAATGGAATTTCTTGGAGGAAACTTGCTATATGAATTTAACACATCCTATGACCCAACGGCATCCTTGCTGAGTAAATAGGTCTCTTGGAATTGACTGCTTACTCTATTGAGATGAGTGAACGCTTACAGAATACATGACACTGGGTTTCCTGCCCCAATATCATTTATTAAACTATTCCCCATGCACTGAAGGAGTCTAGTTGTTTGCTCATTATTTGTTCTAAAATTAGTTCAGTGTAATGAAATCTCATCATAAACACGAAATGCCAGAAGTACCAAAAAATAGGTGGATGATAAAACTTTATGTATTTCTAATATAGCCTTTGGGTGAATTGGAATTTGACAGCTTTGCATGAGTAACTATCTGCTGACCAAATACCTCTCTCGGTCTTATCTGTTCAATATTCTTCCACACCACTGAGAACATGGGATGTTTTTAGAGAGCCTTCCATGTTCATCCAAAACACATTAAGCAAAGAGAATTGAGGGTGATCCTTTGTTTCACTTTTATTGGTGAGAGTATTATATATGTCCCCCTTTCTCCCCCCTTGACCTCTTCCAGCCTGTCTTTGGCCCTCTCTCCAGGCCTTCACCACCCTATCATCTGTGTCCATGGGTTATGCTTCTATACGTATAAGTTATTTGGTTGATATCTATCTTTAGACTAAATGCAACGGATACATGTTTACTCAAAGAAGCAAGCAGTGTAGAAAACAACTGTGGAAAGGAGAAAAGGCACCACATTTCAGAGGCATGTTTTAGAGTCATATGTCAGCAATGATCTCAGAGTGGGTGGGGAAAGGGAAAATCACTCAGGGGGATATTAAAAAGCAGCATTTAAATGTAGCATGATGACAGATAGGAACTGATAGAAGGAATAAACAGAAGAGGCTGCTAACAAGTTGGGGCAGCTGGAATGTTAGAAATTTTTAAAAAGAAGGAAAAAAAAAGACAGTGTTCTCTTCCTATTCCTCTGTTGCCTCTCTTCTCTGCACCTCTGTTCCTTACACAGCTTATTAAATATTTCCCTGGCTTGGATGGTAAACACCCAGTACAGATAATGAAATACAGAATTGTGCAAGTGAAACCTATATAGTTTTATTAACCAATGCCACCCCAGTCAATTCAATAAATAAATAAATATTTCCCTTGGCTTGAGCACATTTTTCAGTCTCTAACTTTTAAAAATAATGTACAGTTGTTATAAGGAATTTTCAGGTTTTTTAGGCAAAAAAAAAAGCACTCGTTCCCAGGTTAGATTTTTACGCATTTTATAGACACCCCCTTTTGCCCTGAAAACTGTATTTCACTTATTTGCTGTGTTTTATGCATTCCGTGCCTGTGTTGCAAAGAGCCCCTTCCCCTTTTGCGGCTCCCTGAAAAAGTACTTTACATTAAACTTGTTTAACAAGGTTTGCTGTCCCTGTTGGTGCTTTGAATAGTTCTACCAGAATGAAAAAAAGAAAAGGAGTCTTCAGGGAGGAAGAGCTTGAACTAAACCGTATTGAGAATATTTATTTAAACATGCAGTTAACCTAACATGCTTTAAAAATTCAAGCTCCAATTCTAATTAAAGAGGACTATGTAGAAGCATACTAAATATATTTTTTGATGTATAAAAGCAGCCAAAGCAGGGACATCTTCCATGGTCCTTCTAACTTCTATGGTTGTAAAGGCTGAAAAAAAATTTTTTAATGTAATTGTTGCTGGTCTGGAGTAACAGTTTCGCTGTCAAGGGAAGGATAAATGCTTTCCATCCAAGCATCAGGTTACAGTTTACAGAGCCCACCAGGAAGAGAATAGTGCCAATGAATCACTGCAGGAGTCAACCTACATTTTCAAAGTCCATAAATAATGCAGCGAGAGAGCATATCTGGAGAAGAAATTTAGCAGCCACGGCTTCATCCATACACAGTGGTGAGAACGTCGTCCTATTTTGCTGGTGGGGCATTTGTATTCGTTGTTGATTCACATACCGATGAGACCCGGAGAACCTAGAAGTGTCTTCCTGGGCATGGCTTTTCCAACACTGTACAGCCTACAAATATGTTCTTGAAAAACAGTTAATAAATCAGAGCTAAAGAATCCTAAAGCCGTATGAAATTCTCACACAAAGAGCTACCGTGGCTGTCTTTCAACGTATTATTTGTGCCAGATCAGAAACAACCAAAATGATGCAATTTATCTGTCAGAATAAGAGTGCAGTGGGTCTCCCACTTTTCAGATACTCAATACAGCCTGATAGAAAATGAATGAAAATGTATCCCGGAGCCAGATGTTTTCATAAAACATCCCTGTTGGCTATACCGTGGTGCACACGGAAGGGGGTGTAAAACGCGTGTTTTGTAGAAAAGAAACTCCATGCTCACAGCGTGCAACTCCAACAATTTTTGCATGCGGCCTCTCAAACGTCCACGCTGTATACCTCCTTCCTTCCTGCTGCTACGTGGCCTTCCACGTGGCTCTGATACTCCATGGCCACGTCACATTTTCTTTCCTAGCTAATAGAAAATCTGAGTCTCAAACTTATTGCTAGGTTATCTAAGGCGGTGAAGAGTTCTCATAAAATTAGAAACATAACGTTCCTACAAGAAAAAAAAGTATTTTTATGTCTCTCTTCTCCCCTTTCCCTCCTCTCCCCCTCCGCCTTGGGAAAACTGAAGAACTGGTTAATTTTTAACAGAATGTAATGACATTTCAATAAAGTAGAGTAGTATTAACACATTTCACATACTCCCCCATCAGGTGTTTTTTTTTTTTTTTTCCCTGTCTCTTTATGGGAGATAAATGCTGACGGTATGAGAAAGGATAATTCCTTTTTAGAGTTAAAGGCATTTAGACCTCCCCTAGCCCCCAGTGTCTTGTGTCCATTGATTATGCTTATATGCATGCATATTAGTCCTTCAGTTGATCTCTTAACCTCCCTGCCAACCCTCCTCAACATTCCCGCTGTAGTTTAACAGTCTGTTTGATGCTGCTCTACCTCTGTATCTATTTTTATTAAAGGCATTTGTATAAATAAAAAAATTTAGAGGTAAACATCTTTTATACTATTTCTTCCATTTATTCAGTAAATGCTACATGTTTAATATATATAAAGCACATGGTTAGAATTGAAAATATATAAAAATAAGGAAGTTATGCTTAACTAGGGAGAAGAGGTAGACAACTTTCAACCAAGCAAACTAAGATGAAATAGAGTAAGAAAAACACAAATCAAGAGCCATGCTGTTCCTAAAGGACTCACAGATTTCCTCGAGGAGTAGCATTTTTGTTGGGCCAGAGACAAGTAGTTCAGAAAAGGCAGAGGGTAGGTATCTTGGTCCTTTCAGGCTGCTGTAACAAAAATACTATAAATTGGGTGGCTTAAACAACAGGTACTTATTTCTCACATTTCTGGAGAATGGGAAGTTCAAGATCAAAGTGACAACAGATCCAGTATCTGGTGAGAGCTGGCTTCCTGGTTCATAGATGTCCATCTTCTCAATGAGTTGTCATGTGATGGAAGGATATTCTCTGTGGACTCTTTATAAGGGCACTAATCCCATTCATGGGGCCACTCCTCCTCCCCCCATGACTTAATAAACCTTGAGAGACTCCATTTCTAACTGTGATTATATTAGGTTTCAATGTATAAATTTGGGGAGATTCATAACATTCATAACAATAGGGTAACATGTGTAGGACCAGTGAACAATATCGTTTGACTAGAGAATGGACTGCAGGAAGAACAGAAGTGATGGGTAAAACTTGAGCCAGTGGCTGGGCTCTTTTGTTGGATAGCTGACTAAAATGAGCTTATATTCAATAATATAATTGGGCTGTCAGAATTTGCCAGAAAAGCACAGAGCAGGTAATTTTTTTTCTATAAGTAGGTTCCATGCAACTATTAAATTCAAATATAACTGGGAATCTTCCACTGTATCTGACAACCCTATAATATAGGCAGCATGGAGCCACAGACATTTTTTGAGTAGTTGAGCAGTGTGATCAAGGCAGTGATTAAGAAACACTGCAGTGGAACCAGTAATGGACTGGGTTTCAGTAAAAAGATATTTCAGGAAAGAGTAAAAGCAGGTTGAACTAGCATGGGAACAGTGAAATGAGAGAAGAGAGGACATTTTGAAAGAAGGTTAGGTAGGACCTGGCAATTCAGAAATGTATGATGGGAGGGAGAGGTAGAACTCAGAACTGCCATCAATATTTAAGGTAGCTTAACAAGTCACTGGCAAAAAGGAATCAGGAAATAAAGAAACATGATGCTATATAATGTCCCATGTGCACTGGAGAAGAATTTAGAATCTACTGTTCTGGGATGAAAGGCTCTGTAAATGTCAATTATGCCCATTTGGTCTAATGTGTCATTTAAGTCTGATATTTCTTTATTGATTTTCTGTTTGGTTGATCTATCTAGAGCTTTCAATGGAATATTTAGATCCCCTACTATAATTGTGTTTTGTTGTCAGTTTCTCCCTTTAGTTCTGTTCATAGTTGCTTTATTTCAGTGTTCCTTGATTGGGTGTATATATATTGAGAAATGTTCTGTCTTCTTGATGTAGTGTTCTGTTTGTCATTATAAAATGTCTATCTTTGTTTTGTTAACTTTTTTATTTTGGAATCTATTTAGTCAGATATAGGTATGGTTACATCTGCTTTTCTGTGGATGCTGTTTGCTTATAGAATTATTTTCCACCCTTTCAACTTTGAGTCTATCTTTATCTTTGCAACTTGATATCATGTGTCTCCTAAAGGCAACATATGGTTGGGTTTTGTTTGTTTTTTTGATCCAATCTTCTACTCCATGCCTTTTTGTGTGTGTGTGTGAATTCACTCCAGTTACAGTTAGGATAATTATTGATATATAAAGATTTCCTGTAGCCATTTTATCTTTTGTGTTCTGATAGCTCTGTGCCTCCATTGATTCTTTTCCTTTGTGTTTCTCTGTTGTTTTTGTTTGGGCGTATTCCATACCTTTTCTTCTGTTTCTACTTTTTTTTAAGTTATGTGTTTCAGTTTTGTTTTGTTTTTGTGTCTGATATCGTGTGTGTATTAGGCTTATGACAAAGAAAGTTTCATATATACTGTAGTCCTTTTTCTTTTGAATGCATCTTGTCTCCATCCTCCTTTGACAATTGAGTCCTTTACCCTACTCCCTTTTATGTTTGCTTGTTTTTTGTTTTTTTAATGTTTTATAATTTTTATTGATTTCAGAGAGAGTAAAGGGAGAGAGAGATGAAAACATCAATGATGAAAGAGAATCATTGACGGGCTACTTCCTGCACATCCCTACAGGGATCAAGCCCACAAACCTGACATGTGCCCTGACTAGAAATCGAACCATGAGCTCTTGATTCATGGGTTGATGCTCAACCACCAAGCCACATCAGGCCCCTTTTATGTTTTGTTTTTGTTTTGTTTTGTTTTGTTTTGTCACAAATTATCCCATTTATGCTGTTTTTTGATGATCTTACTGGTAGTTTTGTGACTTTTTTTTTTTTTTTTTTTTAGATAGAATAACCCCCTTGCACATTTCCTGCAATGGAGGTCTTCTGGTGATTAATTCCTTTAGCTCCTGTTTGTCTGGAAAATGTTTCTACATATGTAAAAGAAAACTTTCCTGTATATATTATTCTTGGCTTGTAATTTATCTATTTCAATATTTTAATAGTTGCTTCCACTCTCGTCTAGCTTGTAGAGTTTCTGCTGAGAAGTCTGATGATAATCTAATGGGTTTTTATTTATAGGTTACTTATTTTCAATGGTTGCCTTGAGAATTCTTTCTTTGTCATTAGTTTATGACAGTTTTAATACAGTGTGCCTTGGAGAAGGCCTTTTTGGATTGAGATAATCAAGTTCTATTTGCTTCTTGAATTCAATGATCTAACTCTTTCTACACATTTGGAAAGTTCCCATCAACTGTTTGACTGGGCTCCCTATTCCCTTCTCCCTCTCTTCTTCTGGCGTGCCTGTTATTCTTATGTTGCTCTTTCTGGTGGAGTCAGATAGTTCTCACAGAATTCTCGTAATTTTTTTATGCTCAAGTCTTTCTCTTCTTTCCTGTTCCTCATTTCTAGAGTTCTGTCTTAGGTATCACTCATTCTTTTCTCCATTTGGTCAGCTCTGTTTCTTATGCTCACTAATTCATTCTTGATCTTTTTTATTGAGTTGTGCATCTCCAGAATATATAGTTGGTTCTTGGTTCTTTTTTAAAGTTCTCTTTGGTAAAGTACTCATTATGTTTGTTGATTTGGTTTCTGAGTTCATTAAACTACCTATCTGTGTTTTCTTGCATCTCATTCTGTGTGTGTTTTTTTCAGAACTGCAACCTTAAATGTTTTGTCATTTAAAGCATAAATTTCCATTTCTTTAAGTTTATTTGCTGGAGATTTTTCATTGTCTTTCTGAGCTGCCTCATTACCTTAGTTATATATGGTATGGATTCCTTCTATGGCTAGGCATCTATGTACTGGTATGCATGATATTTCTCTAGTAGAGTTATAAGAAGTCTTTCAATTGTGTCTAATAGGTGGTGCTGAATCACAGGGGTTTTTTTGTTTGTTTGTTTTGTTCTGTTATATTTTTAACAATTTCAGAGAGGAAGGGAGAGGGAGAAAGAGGAAGAAACATTAATGATGAGAGAGAATCCTCCTGCACACCTGCTGTTGGGGGTCAAGCCCACCTGTGCCCTTGACCAGAATCAAACCAGGGACCCTTCAGTCCAACACTCTATCCACTGAACCAAACCAGCTAAGGCTGTGTTTGTTTGTTTGTTTGTTTGTTTAGCTCTTGCATTTCTCTGGCTTTTCAGATCTCCATGTTTGGTGGAAAATAGTCTGTGTTCCCTGGGAAAGTGGGTGCTCAATGACCAGTTGCTCCAGTTCCAGGTGACCAACCCCACAGGGGAATGCTGTGAAAAACTGAAATCTTTTTTTTTCTTAAATCAAGAACAAGAAAAGGATATCCATTCTCACAATTCTTATTCAACATAGTACTGTAAGTACTTATCAGAGCAATTAGGCAAGAGAAAGAAAAGGCATTCTAATAGAGAAGGAAGAAGTAAAAGTGTCGCTTTATGCAGATTGACATCATTCTTTATATTAAAAACCTTAAAGATTCCACCAAAAAAAACCTATTAGAAACAATAAACAAATACAATAAAGTTTTAAAATACAAATTATACTACAGAGCAATGATAATCAAAACACATGGTATTGCCAGAAAAACAGACACAGAGCAATAGAACAGAATTGAGACCTCAGAAATAAAACTGCATGTAAATGGGCAAATATTTTTTTACAAAGAAGCCAAACACACACAATGGGAAAAAGAAAGCCCATTCAATTAATGGTGCCAGGAAAATTGAAAATCCATATACAAAACAATGAAACTAGAACACAGTTTGTTCCCCTGTACAAAAATTAATTTGAAGCAGATCAAAGACATAAACATAAGATCTGAAACAATAAATTACATAAAAGAAAACATAGATATTAAACTTTTGGACTTCGGTCTTAGAGGAGATTTTATGAATTTGACCCCAAAGGTAAGGGAACTAAAGGCAATAATAAATAAATGAGATTATATCAAATTAAAAAGATTCTGCACAGCAAAAGGAACTGCCAACAAAACAAAAAGACAACCAACTGAATGAGAGAAGATATTTGCAAACAACAACTCTGACAAGGGATTAATATACAAAATATAAAAAGAGCTCATACAAATCAACACCAACAAACAATACAATTAAAAAATGGTCAGAATACCTGAACAGACAGGCACATCTCCTAAGAAAACATACAAATGGTCAACATATCTATGAAAAGATGCTCACAATTAATTAGGGAAATGCAAGTCAAAACTATAATGAGATACGACCTCACACCTATTAGAATGTTTATTATAAACAAGACAAGTGATAGCAAATGTTAGCTAGGCTGTGGAGAAAAAGGAACACTCATTCACTGCTAGTGGGAATGTAAACTGGTCCTGCCACAAGGAAAACATTTATTCTCAAAGATATATGCACCCCTATGTTTTTTTGTAGCATTATTCATGATAGCCAAGACATGGAAAGTACCAGTGTTCTTTAGTGGATGATTGGATAAAGATGTGGTACATATATACAATGGATTTCTTCTCAGCCATAAGAAAACATGTAATACTAGCATTTGCAACAGCATCGGGGGCGGGGGGGGACCTTGATAATATTATGCTAAGTGGAAAAAATCAGTCAGAAAAAGCTAAGAACCATATGATTTCACTCATATGTGGGATATGGAACTGAAACTCAAAGTCATAGATAACAGTATGGCGGTACCAGAGGGAGGAGGTGAGGGTAAAGGTTCAAATATTGACAGATGATTTGACTTTGGACGGTGGGCACACAATGCAATTTACAGATCATGTATCACAGAAATGTATACTTGAAACCTATATAGTCTTATTAACCAATGTCAGCCCAATAAATTTAATTTTAAAAGAAAATAAAATTTAAAAAATAAATTTAAAAAAACATGAGAGGAAAGATAATGAACTCGGTTGGTGACATTTTGAGTTTGAGGAGCTGAAAAAACTTTAAAGGACAGATGTTCAGTGGCTTCAGAGAAATGTCAGGGTAGAGAAAGAGATTTGTGAGTGACCTGCTTAAAGGAGAGAGAGCTAAAGCTTAGTTTTGATTTCTGTCTTTATAGTTTGCTTATCCTGACATAGTGCTAGTTCATCTTACAAATAAAAAGAGAAGGTTTACACCACAATCTGTCTTTTTACTCTTACAATAAAATATCATTTTATATTAATTACGTTTTCGGTGATACTACTATTGTGTTAAGCAGTATCATGTGAAGAGGGATTATGGAGCTTCGGGGTTTGACCAATTTAGATGCAAACCCAAATATTTCTCTTTCAAACTGTGTGACTTTATATGCAATTATTTAACCTCTTCGAGTTACAGTTTTCTTATCTGTATAACATATACTCATAAACTTATAATGGTAAACCCATGAGATCTTATAGACAAAAGTTATTGTATAATACCTTCCACATATTAATTGTTCAATAAATGATAGCTGTTACTCTTATTCTTTTATTATTGAGGGGTTTATTTTTTAATTATCATTGATAGTAAGTAGCCTAGCTGAGGTGCAGTTGGTTGAATCCAGTCCCATGTACGAAAAGTTGCCTGTTTGATTCCCTGTCAGGGCACATGCCTGGGTTGTAAATTTTGTTCTTTTTTTTAATAATATATTTTTATTGATTTCAGAGAGGAAGGAGTGGGAGAGAGATAGAAACATCACACCTCACACTGGGGATTGAGCCACAACCCAGGCATGTTATCTCCAGGTGCGAATTGGATTCCCAGTCAGGGTGCATGTGGGAGCCAACCAATCGATTATTCTCACATCAATGTTCTCTCTCCCTCTCCCTTCCTCTCTCTCTCAAATCAATAAAGACATATAAAAGTAATAATACTAAGTCAAAATCTATGTGGACTTAAATGTTCAGATTGCTCTATCAGGTAAAAAACTATATTTGATATACTTAAGAAATTATTTAATCTTACCAAGGAAAGTTAAGGATACATACAGACCAAACGACTAATACAAAAGCAAAAGTGGATCAGCTGGTGGGGCTCAGTGGTTGAGCATCATCGACCTATGAAGCAGGAGGTCACAGTATGATTCTTGGTCAGGGCATAGCTCAGGGTTTCGGACTCAATCTCTAGTGTGAGGTATGCAGGAGGCAGCTAATCAATGATTCTCTCTCATCATTGATGTTTCTGTCTTTCTCTCCCTCTGCCTTTCTCTTTGAAATCAATAAAAATATATTTTAAAAAAAGCAAAAGTAGGCAAAACAGTCAGTTATCTAATTGCAAATAAATTTTTGATTGACATTTTTACTGAATATGCCATTTCTTCTGACATCATTAAGATGCAGCAAGTAGCTTCCATGAATAAAGTCCCTGTCACTTCCAAAGTAAGCTAACTAGAACCATTGATCTTATCCTAATTAGTAGCATACAGGACTGTTTTGAGCGCTGTACTGTATCATCACACTAACAAGATTACGATGTTTACCTCGCCATAGACAGTTGTCTATTAACTCCAATGTTCTCATGCTAAAATGATTCTAAGTGTATACAGTAATGCACCGCATAGGGATCTTTGGTCAACGATGAAATGCATATATGACAGTGGTCCCATCTGATTACAATGAAGCTGAAAAGTTCCTATCACCTCATGACATCTTACTGTCACAAGGTCGTAGTGCAATGCAACAGTCACATATTTGTGGTGATGCTGGTGTAAACAACCTACTGTGCTTCCAGTTGTATAAAAGTATAGCACACACAATTGGAGTTGTGGGCTACACCATCTAGGTTTGCGTAAGTGCGCTCTCTGATGTTTGCACAACGAAGAATTGCTTAATGCAATTCTCAGAATGTATTCCCCTCATTGAGTGATGCATGCGGTATGCAGTATTGGCATTGAAGAAGAGATGGAACATTATTTTGCTGACTTTATTTAATAAAATTCTGTAAAGCCTAGCTGTAATAACAGACCAAAAGGAAAAGTTTATGTGTTCACAGGAAAAGATAGTTTTGAAAACTCAGATATACGCATTTCCAAAAGAAACCAAAAGTGGTCTGGAATGTTCGTTGAACTGAACAACTGTGTGCAATTTATTTCGAAGTATATTAAATTTCTTCAGAACCATGACATAATCACCTGCGTGAACTCTGTTTAGCCAAGTGAAACCCTTGCCAAGATCATCTAGTGTAAACAGCAAGTAGCAGTGGTTTTCCTCATTGAGAAGCTCAGTAATTTGGAACTGAAGTGAAAAGGTTTTCTTAAAGTCCACAGGCACTGACTCTTCCCTAAGGTACCGAGAATTTCAGTACACCCTGCTAATACCTGAGCTCAGTGTTTCTCTCCTAAAATGGTGTACTTTCCTCAAAACTGATCACCTCGCCTCTAATTTCTGATCACTTGCATTCCATCCTATATGAGAGGGCTTTGTCAAATTCATTTTCCCAAACCTTGCATCGTCACATCTCCAAGGCTTCCCAGATCTTCCTCCCTAAATGGAGTGCCAGCATCTCTGTTTACAACACAGCCCAGGTTATCCTCATTGTCCTGTCACTATTCGCTTGACTGAATTTCCCCTGAGCGCCTCTAAACTACACCCCTTACCAAACGCACTTCATTATTCCCCTAAGAAAAGGCAGTGCCTATGGTTTATGCTAACTATGTATAACAGACATTTATCTCTAATAGTCACTTACGATCTAGCCCATCCATATTTCTATTTATATAATTATTTCTCTAAGTATTGTTATATGTAATATTGTGGACTGGGAGTGTGAGAGCACAGGCAGTGAGGTCAAACAGCCTGGGTTACGATTGTAACTCTGTCATTTATTTAGCTTCCCCATTTAAAAAATGTAGAGAAACATGGCATAGCTTTTTTGTAGGGATTAAATAGAAAACTAGATACAGATAGATTGGGTGTGGGGGAGGGGAGGAGGAGAGGAGAGGAGAGGAGAGGAGAGGAGAGGAGAGAGAGAGAGAGAGAGAGAGAGAGAGAGAGAGAGAGAGAGAGAGAATAGTAGAGTTCTTGTCACTAGTAAATAATCAGTCCATTTTGAAGCCTTTCCCATGTCCCACTTTATTTCTCAGATAGTGCTAATTGACTTCCACGGAAAACTTTGTTTTCTTCTGTGATGATTTGTAAATTGCTGCCTGTCTGTTTCGCCAAGTATTTCGAATCCTCATTTTCTCTGGGGAATCAACATTTTTCTATGGGCCTTACACTTAACCTGCATCAGAAACTCTTGGGATGTTGTTAAAAAGATAGATTTCCGGACCCTTCCCAAACCAATGTCTATAAATGTCTACAGGTTGAGTTTATAAGTCTCTGAGTGAATCTTAAATACACAAAAGTTTGATTATTCGTATTCTATAGGGCTGAGAGATTGGGAGAGGGAGTTCAACCTCTTTTAGCAAAAAGAATCACTTTTCATTTATGTGGAATCAGAAAATTCAGTACCACTTACGCAGATGGTTTGAAATGTAAATAACTAGGAATACAGCACTCTAGTCTCCCTCCCACCTTTGAAGCCAATCTAGGTGCCTATAGCTGTACCCATGTGGCTATAGAGGCGATAAATAAAATTTGTAAAAAGCCACAGCCCTGGCCAGGTGGCACAGTTGGTTGGAGCATTGTCCTATACACTAAAAAAAAAAAAAAAGAAAGAAGAAAGAAAGAAAGAAAGAAAGAAAGAAAGAAAGAAAGAAAGAAAGAAAGAAAGAAAGAAAGAAAGAAAGAAAGAAAGGAAAAGGTTGCAGAAGGGATTTCCAGTCCCAGCACATACCTAAGTTGCTGTTTCAGTCCCCAGTCAGCGCACATTTGGGACACAACCAATTGATGTTTCTTTCTCACATCAATGTTTCCCACACACACACACCTCAAATCAATTAAAAACAAAACATACCCTTGGGTGAGGATTAAGAGCAGTTTTCTTTGGTGTGAGAAAATGCTTCTAAGGAGAAGGAAAAGCATACATTGTCTATCTTTAAAGCAAATATGGGTCAGTAGGCCAGAGCTTTTAACAGGAACACTGAGAAATTCAGGAAGTGCTATTCCCCCCTAGTTTCATTGGCCCATTCTTTAATCTATCCTTACACCAAAACCACTGACCTGATTACTGGAGCTTTATAGTGTGTCTTGAAACTAGGTAGCATAACTTTTAGAGTTCTTCTTCAAGATTGTTTTGTTTGTTTGTTTGTTTTAGATTCTTTGAATTGGTATATAAATTTCAGAATAAGTCTACATTCAGATATTCAGGTTCTAAACCCAAGAACCTGGAAATGTTGCTTTATATGGCAAAAGAGATTTGCACATGTGACCAAGTTAAGAACCTCAAGTGGGAAGACTATCCAAGTGTGTCATAAATATAATCATAAGTGTTCATATAAGGACACATATATGAACACTTATGATTAGGTAGAGAGATTTGACTACAGACTAGAAGAAAACAATACGACAATAGGCCGGATTGGAATGATGTAGCCATAAGTCAAGGAATTCTGGGAGCCAACAGAAGCAGAATGAAGCAAAGAGCAGGAAGCTCCTGGCACCTCTGGAAGGAGTCAGCCCTGACAGCACCCTGGTCTTAACCCATTAGACTAATTTCAAACTTCCGACCTCTAGGACTATGAAAATAAGCATCTATGTTAGTTTGAGCTATTAAGTTTGTGGTCATCTGTTACAGCAGCAATAGGAATCTAGTATACTTTCTATTTTTTTTAAAGCCTATTGGGGTTTTGATTGGGATTGAATTGAATCTATAGATTGATTGGAGGATAATTGATTCTTAACAATAAGTTTTCCAATACCTGGACATAATACCTCTCTTCATTTATTTAAGTCATCTTTAGGTTTTTGGTTTTTTTTGAGCAACATTTCATAGTTTTCAGGGTATATGCTATGCACATCTTTCACTAATTTTACTCCTAAGTGTCTGATGTTTGGATGCTATTGTAAATGGAATTTCATTTACCTATGTTCCAGTCTTCTTTGCTAATCATTAAAAACAAAATAAGTTTATATTCTGACCATGTATACTGAAATTCCAAATCTTCTCTTTTAAGGAAGCTCAGAGAAGACAGAATTTAAAGATTAAAAGACTGTAAAGAAGTTCTTCCCCTAGGTAACTAGAAATTCACAAATAATTCCGGTCCCCTGAAAATGTTACATTTATTTGATTATCTCTTTAAACCCACCCATCTGAAATCTTTTAAAATTTTAGTATCTGATTCCTGTCTTATTCAGACAGAAGATGAAGAATAGCATATCAGCAATTCTTAGGATGGGTGTGTAGAGTGCCTCTAAGGCTGACATGGCAGGTCCAATTCAGAAAAGACTTGGTGATTATGTTTCAAGAGTGGCACAAGTGATTCAAGATGTTTGAAATGAGATAGCTTCTGAGCAACAAGGCATACTTTCACTAATTTGCAACTGCCAATTACCCTGCATCTTGGGCTCTGTCCTGGAAAATGCTTGTGACATTTTTACCAGTTCATGCATAACAAGCTCTTCAGAAAGTCATTGTGCCTCATCACTGTAATTTTTTCCCCTCTAAAATCACAATAATGGGTAAGTACTGCTCTTCTTTCTCATTAAGCACTTTCCCTCAATTTCCACATTGGAGGGACTGCTTTTTCCTGCCTTCTGTATTATACTCTTTCTGGCGACAATTTAACAAATGAACTAGTGTGAAAGCTAATTTTAACTCATGAAAATTGGGGTAAGTGTACCTCATCCCAGATTTTGAGCCCCGCAGAAATAGTTTTTATTGTTTCCTTTTTCTCTTGAGATGCCTGGAGGAAAAAGGAAAGTGGGAAGGGAGGTGAGATGATCACACACATAATGTAGCCCTGATCTCAAGTGTCTGCTCATACCACAAGGACTTACTCTCCTCTTTTACACACACCTGTTGAGTTAATAGCATCTGTCCTGTGAAAGAGACAGGAAAGTAGCCATAAAAGCTTTTCCAGCATAATTTCAGGGGTGCCGGGTAGCAACAGACCAGTAGAACTTGTTCCACTTCAAACTCTCCCTGAATTATTCACAGCCCCACATTCAGATCTTATTTGACTGTCTTCAGAAATCTAATCCTTTCCTCAAAAGGAAGTTTAATACTTAATATATGCCTGTTATTACTGTCAGTATTATGCATGTATGTGAATGTATGAGTGTTTCCCCTGTCAATATTTCTCATGAGAAATTAACAAAATAAAAAGAACCTCTTTTTAGGGTCCTATTAATCAAGGCAAAGTAGATTTAAAGAATCAAAGGGAAATAAGAGAAGACTATAGTCAAATTCATGGGTCTTTAGGGTGCATGGTGTCCCCTTTATTTTAGGGGCTGGGATTGCTTAGAGACCAAAGAAGCAAGCCCATCCCAAGACCCAGGCCTGAGAGAGGAAGTAATATGAAGTATTGGAAAGCGATACATTGTATATTTCAAACATATAATTTAAACATTTGAATATATGTGAATTTGAAACTATTTAATTTATATATGTGAGCAAATAACCCATGCCCATGAACCAAATTTCAAAAGGTGCAAAAGTTGAGATGGTAAAGGTAAGTTCTTTTCTCTCTGCTGATCCCCGTTCCTCCGTTTCCCTCTCTGAATGCAACCATGGATGCTGGTTTCCTCCATCCTTTTCAAGATTAGAAAGACTTTAGAAAGATAGTCTTTCGGAATGCCAGAGGGCTATTCGCAGCAACATAGACTGTTTCACATACACATTTCATAGTATTTTCTATTCAACCAATCACTATAACTGTGGGAAAGTCACTTCTTTACCTGGTGCTCCTAGAACAGAGAGGAAGGGTAATGTGTCAACCCACAAATATTGTAATATTATATAATATAAAATTAATTACCTAGCAAATTTTTTTGTAAGAATGGACTGATAATGAACATCACACGTGTTTCCCTGTATGCTCAGCTGGAATTCAGACCCTATCGTTTTAGTTCTCAGTTAGTTTTAGTGTAGCTCTAATTTTAGTGGTCTGAATTAATTGGCCAAGGTCCATGCCATGCTGGAAATGTGTATTTGCTCCTTAAGCAAGAGAGCTGCCTTCATTTAAAAATACCATTTCGTTTTCTGATCAGCTGGCTCACTGCAGCCAGTCTCTCGGCTGCTTACAGGCGTTGAGATTCGTGCCTGCAGCCGCTCTGTTGTTGCTCTGAAGTAGGAACAGGCCGCCTTCCCTACCCTGTGGACATTCAGGGCAGCCTTTCTTGTTTCATTGCCCAACTGCCAACCAATCTCATCACGGGAGGAAATAAAACTTATTTTTCTCCATTTAGTGCTCCCAAGTCTCCCCTTAGCTGTCTCCCTACTGACAAATGGCATATTCTTTGAAGATACGACTATTGATCATTAGCCATCCCAGGGGAATAGACTTGTAGTGCAGGAAGAAATCAGCTGTTGTCTGGTATGAGCGGCACTGTAGCTCTGATGTACACAGCCCAATGAGCTGATGTATTTGTAGCACCCAGATGTCTCAGCGGCCAAATCAAGCAGGCCAACTGGGCTTCTTTCAAACACAGAGGGACTTCAAAACTCAATTGAGCAGTAATGTTCCACTCTTAAAGGCAACGAGACAGAGAACGAAAATTATAGGTTCTGAAGCCTCGTGCTCTTTGGGTCTGAGTGAAATAGATATCACCATCATCCACAGTGACATCATGAATAAAAATGTTAAAACTTCAAGGAAAATGGCTCAGGAAAATCCTCACACCACGGAGTTTTTAGTAATCTCAAGCCAATAAACTGCAAAACAGACTAGCCAGATCTCAATTGTTTTTAAATGAAACTAACAGATTTGAAATTTGAATACTATATAAAAATGACTTCAATGTGATGACTCTTCAAGTGGATTATGATCAGGAGAGATAAATATAAGCAGTGAAATTTACCTGTCCACATGGTTACCCAGATTTAGCCCACAGCTTAAAGTTCCTAACTTCATTGATCTCTCTTGAGACGGTGAAAATACTTTCAGCATTGAGAAGAGTGAGAGAAAATCTTAAAGGCAATTCTGAATAGAAATGGAAACCTCTACGGATGAATAGGCATAGTCATTCAGTTAAAAAGAAATTTCTGAAATTTTAGGTTTGATGTTTCTTTTTCCAGAGCTTCACTACCTATCAGCTTGTACTTCTTAAAATAAATCTGAGAATAAACCCGAACCTGCCTTCCATGACAACCCTTAAAATGATTCTTTGATTAACAACTCATGCTGTCATAAGGTGATGCCTAATTATGCACTGATGTTTCTCTCGTTATGTGGTGAGGTAATAGCATGGCACATTAGTTTGTGAACAGAGAAATGAATGCCTTTTAATAAGGTATATGCCTCCCCATTCCCTGTCCTCCTTTTCCAAGTAAGCTTCCATATGTGTTGGGTTTGGCTCCACGATGGGGAGAAAAATTCTCTTTTAATCTGCCGCTGCAGCAGCAGCAAACTATTTATTGCTACAAATGACCACTCCAAGGGTCATTTGAATTAACTTTAAGAAAATCACTCTCCATTGTCACAATGGCTATCTGTAGACCTTAGTAACTGAAGCTTTTTACAGATGGGCTTTTGGCAGCTTTAACCCATTCTGGACTATGAGTCTGTGTATTGTAACCATCACCTCCCCCACCAAAAAAATACACTTTGCCTTCTTATAGTGCTGGCAACAGCAGCAAGCAAACAGTGGGATTTTCTCTTGATTGGCGGCCTAGTCTCATATTCATGGGAAGAAAGCATTTGCATGGGGTAATAATGACCCCAGAGATCTCACTTCAGTCAGTTACACATGCAGGATTCACTCCTGCCATTCCTGGAAGTCCTAAATGTGACATGGGTCCATGGACACTGCCAGATCAGTGACAGAACCCCACCCCCTGTCTATAGCCATGCTGGCAGTGCCCAGCAACAATGTGGAAGCTGGCACTAATGCCAGGTCAGGCATCCAGATGTTAGAAGGTGAAATGTCAGTTATCTGAAGAGCATGCACAGCGTTGTTGTCAATATGTACAAATCGCCATGGGTTTACACAGGACATCTTTGTATTTTGATGCAGTGACCTTTCATTTTATGCTGTATTCATTGGCTAAACAAATACTTCTTTTTAAAAAAATATTTTTATTGATTTCAGAGAGGAAGGGAAAGGAAGAGATAGAACGTTGATGAGAGAGAATCATTGATCAGCCGCCTCCTGTAGGAGCCCACTATCTGGGCCTGTGCACTGACCAGGAATTGAACCCTGACCTCCTGGCTCATGGGTTGATGCTCAACCACTGAGCCGTGCTGGTTGGGCTAAACAAATACTTCTTGAGCACTTACTGTGCTCTGGGCTCTGGGTGTTTAATAGCAGTGAAGAGAACCAAAATGTGTGTCCTCATGGAACTCCTATTCCCTAGTGCAAGAAGTACTACAGCCAAGGGCTAGGTCAGGGGGGTTGGAGCAGGAAAGGGGAATGCAATTTTACAGAGAGAAGTGTCTGAAGGGCAGGCTGTGAACATTTGAACTGGAGGAAGAGAGGGGGTTCGAGAAAGCAGTGTGCCTGGTTCCTTAGTCCTGTGCAGCTAGTAGCATAGAAGGAAACAGTTCTGTTTTACTCTCCTGCAGTACACTGAAGTCGCTGAATAGGGACGGTGGCAGTTGCCTTCCCCCTACGTTTCACACTGCTGCTAGATTCCCAGACTGCTACAGATTGCCAGGAACTTAAATAAGCGTGGAAATGTCAAAGGTCACATTCAGAAATGTTTGCACATCGGAACTTTATTCTGCCTACAAAAAACAAACTAATTCTTTAGGGTTCTGCTTCTCCATGAAACACTGTTGCTCTAGCTCTTTTTAATCGTTAATTCACTTCCTCCAGACACACACAGAATTCACAGTCCCACTTTAGCCATTATGTATCATCATGAGCACGCTGAGGCTACATGTGGCTTATGCCACCTCCAGACTTAAATCCTAAATCCCTAAATTGCAAGAACTACATTTTATTATTCTGTCTTCACATAACATTTATAGCAGGTGGAATAAACAGTCCTGCGGTTTGTGGTACATGTCATTGGGCCACCAATCTTTCAGTAAACATTTGAATGTGCTTGACAGTTTATTAAAATTGTGTAAATGACTCATAATACCGAAAGGATGTCTCCATTAAATAAGTGATATCTAGATACTAACAATCCATCCCACACTTAGAATGCAATGAGAGGAATATATCAATGGCCAACGCCACTTAGTGTCGGAAACAATTTATATGGGAATCCTGATTTGTATTCATGCAATGCTTTTTCCTAAGCTCTTCTGCTTCATAATTACAAAGTGGCCTTATGCTTATTATTGTTGTGACAATAAATAACAGGACAATGGAAAGCAATAAATAATCCTGTCCTTGCCACAACCTAGGAAATAAAGAGAACCCACCACAGCATATGTGTGTACTCAAAGTCCCAAATGAACTCAGTGTAACATGTCCTGGGAATTACTTGTGTGAGTATCATTGCTGAATGGTGTAATTATGGGTTGTGACGCTTGCAAAGAGACAGACCCATTTGTAAACAGACATATTAAATGTAACTGCTCAGTTGTGAGAAAAATCTCACTTCCTTCTTAGGAAGCCCTGACTTATTTTCAAACAATGTCTGGTTTCCTCTGCCTCCCTATCAAATTATAGATAGAAAATTAAACCAGAAAGCAAGAGAAAGGAAAAGGAAAGGAATTATTACACAAATTTACTGAGCACCTACCACGGGTCAGACGTAATGCAGAGTCTGTTTTCGCGTTTCAGCCTTCAAACAACTCTGTCTGCCATGCATTAGGATCACAACAGAACCGCAATACGTCTACACAGCACTAATTTACAGATTCGAAGACTGAGACCCAGATGTATCTAGTGATATATCTAAGGTCACACAAGTAATGGGGACGGGGAGCTAGAATGTGTGTTTGCAATAAAGCGTAAATGATGTTGAGATGCTATTATAACCTAACTCCCCAAACTAGTCTTTGCATTACTAACTCTTTGGCAATTGGAAGAATAGGATAAACAACTACAGTGAATCACATATTTGCATGTAATTTTCCCCCACCTATGAAGACTATCCACTCGATTCCCAGGCATTTGAGGGGAACATTTATATTTTTACTCCCCTTTGAATTGCGATTTCTTAATTTTCTCTTCCATTTATACTCCAGCCCACTCTGCTAAAAACGCACAGCATAAATATGCAATGTGTAATTGGAGAAACAGAACCTCAGAGGAAGAGTGATGGAACAGAAAGGAAATAAACCTAAATCTGTCAGGCGACTGGGAGTGGTTCTCATTTTGGAGCACTCATCTAGGAAAAGCCAGAAGCAGCCGAGGAAATAACGAGAAACAAGTGCAACAGAGCACAGACGAATCTGCAGGCAACTTAGCAAGAAGCAATCTGCAGAATCCCTCCTGCCTTACATTTCGTCTTTATTCCTCCGTTGCATGTTTCCTTGTCTTTACTGTCCACGCAAGTCCACATCCTCTTGTAAATAGCCATTGATCAAATATGATGCTTTACTTAGATGAATCAGTCAGATTCCTGTCAACAACATACAGACAGCCAAACTGCTGAAAACAGATGGTATATTAAAAAAAAAAATAAAGTCTGCACCATGAATATTAACTGGGCCCTAAGAAGCACGTTCTCTTTCAGCCTATTTAGCTAGTCAATGCAGCACGACGCTGGACACTTGTCTCTTAAGTTGCACATTTTAGGAAAAACACCCAGCTCCTGGCAGCAGCTGCTGATGTTCCTATTTCCAGCAGACGTGAGCCAATCTCGGGTGATTTCACAGTACAAGTGTCTCTTTCCTCCAGACATGGTAGGAGCAAAGTAGTAAATATGCCCGGGTACTCCCCAAACTCTGAAATTTAAAACAAAAATAGTTCTTCAACTTGATATTACATCTTTAATATTAGTTTCAGTAACTATGTCATGCATTGCCATTGACTGAGCAGCTTTAAATAGCACATAGTAATTACATGACAGTTTTCATGGATCAAAAGCTTGGTTGGGTTCTGTGCTCAGGCTCTCATATGGCTACAATTATGGTATCAGCCAGGCTACATTTTTTCTTACTTTATTGCTTTATTTTTATTTTAATTACAGTTGACATACAATGTTATATTAATTTCAGGTGTGCAACATAGTGATTATATGCCTTATAAAGTGGTCCACTTACCGCAGTAAGTCCAGTAACCTGTCACTATACATAGTTATTATGATATTATTGACTATGTGCCCTATGCTGTACATTATGTCCCTGTGACTTATTTTATAATTAGCAGTTTGTACTGCTTAGTCCTCTTCACTTTTTTCACCTACCACCCCACTCCCCTCCCCACTGGCAACTATCAGTTTGTTCTCTGTATCTATGAGTCTGCTTCTGTTTTATTTGTTACTGGTTTTGTTTATTAGATTTCACATGTAAATGAAACCATATAGTATTTCTCTTCATCTGATTTATTTCACTTAGCATAATATCCTCTAGGTCCATTCATGCTGTTGCAAGGGGCAAGATTTCATTTTTTATGGCCTAGTAATAATCCATTGTATGTATATATTAGTATATGTGTATATGTGTATATATGTGTGTGTGTATAAAATAAAAGAGTAATATGCAAATTAACCATCTCTCCAGGATACCTGGGCCACGCCCACCAGCCAAACAGAGCGGCTATATGCAAATTAACCCAACCAAGATGGCAGCTGGCAGCCACGGAGCTAGAGTAAACAGCAGGCTTCTGTTGCAGCTGCCTGCCTAGGCTGGCTGAGGCCTCAGCTCAAAGCAACAGTGATTCAATTATAGAAGATAAATAAGCCCCAGAAACTTGATTCCAGCCAACCTCACTGGGACCTTGGGTCAATGGGAGCTGTGGGCAGCCTGAAAGCCTGAAAACGGCCCTCAGCCCCTCATCCAGGCTGGCCAGGTACCCCAGTAGGGGCTTGAACCCTGAAGGGACTGTGGGCAGCCTGAAAACATCCCTCAGATCCTCACCCAGGCTACTCAGGCACCCCAGTAGGAACCCAAAACCTGAAGGGACTGTGGGCAGCCTGAAAATGGCCCTCAGCCCCTCACCCAGGCTTGTCACACCCCAATGGGGTGAGGGTCCACACTAGGAGGCTTGGCCAGCCTACAAACAGCCATCAGCCCCTCGCCCAGGCTGGCCAGGCACGCCAGCAGGTGGACATCCCCTGAGGGGTCCCAGAATGCGAGAGGGCACAGGCTGGGCTGAAGGACTCCCCGAGTGGACAAATTTTTTGTGCACCAGGCCCCTAGTATATGTGTATGTGTGTGTGTCTGTGTGTTCATATATTTTATTTTCTATCACAATTTATCCCCTCTATGTCCTCTACCACTTCCACCACTCCCCTTGCAATCAACACACTGTTGTCCATGAGTTCTCTCTCTCTCTCTCTCTCTCTCTCTCTCTCTCTCTCTCTCTCTCTCTTTTCTTTATCTCCACACCTTCTTTCATATACTCATCTATTGATGGACACTGAGGTTGCTTTCATGTCTTGGCTATTATAAATAGGGGTGCATAGAACTTTTCAAATTACTCTTTCCTATTTATTCAGAAGTGAATGGATAAGTCATGTGATAGTTGTATTTTTAATTGTTTGAGCAATCTCTCTACTGTTTTCCATAGTGACTGCACAAGTATACAGGTTATAGTCTTATCTTGGGGGTTGACCGGGGATGAATCTTCTCCCAAGCTCATTTGGGTCATTGGCAGAATTCATTGCCTTCCAGTTGTTGCACTTAGGGTCCAAATTTTTCCTGGCCAACAGCTGGAGGCAATCATAATACCTAGAAGCTGCCTGAAGTTCCTTTCCACATGGACTTCCTCAACATGGTTATTTACTTTACAAGCCAGCTGGCAGCATCTTTCTCAATTCTAAGGTCTCAGGTAAAGCAATCTAAGCAAATCACAGGTTGTACCTACATTCAAAGTGAGGAGATAACACAAGATGTAAACACCAGGAAGTGAGAATTATTGAAAGGGGAGGTTTCACCTTGCGTTCTGTCCATCCTTAAGTGTTGATTCTAAGACCAAGAAGTCTTAGATTTAAGGAGGAAAGGATCCCTTAATCCCAGGTGGACATTCTATGAATAGATTTTGTGTGCTGCAGATCCAGGCACTATGGAGGTTGTGGAGGATATGTGTTGTGTACAATTTTGCACAATGGGATGTGTGCCATACTTGTGCTTACCGATGCATTATTAGCAACACTGACCTTCAGCCGAGAGGAACTTGACCTTAACATGGTACAATTATACTTTTCAAAACATATTTATATAACTGCTTAGGTATATGAATTGAAATTATCAACTTCTTTACCAAAAGCCATGGCTCCATCAAGGCAAATGAAAACAAAGTCAAGAGCAGTCTTGGATGCCAGTTGTCTTATCATTTAAGTACTTGTCTGAGTCTCTCTGAGGAACATGCAAAGTTTAGGAATGCTTATAGTTCTACAACAATACTTGCTGAAATTGTATATATTTTGGCCATCTAGTAAAAACATTAAGATTTTCCCACCATTTATCACCTTTTATTTATTATTACTGACTCAGTAGACCATACAAATATCATTACAATTTCTGATTACAGTCATACATGACATAGTGATGTTTGGGTCAATGATGGACTGTATATAAGACAATAGTCCCATCAAAATAATAAAGAGCTAATATGCTAATGGTCAGGATGCCGTAACGCATTATGACCAATTGCAGGAGGCTGCCTGCATGCATGACAGGGTGTTGCTCCGGAGACAGGGTGGAAGCAGAGAAGTGCCCAGAGGAGGTGGGACCATCCCATGCCGAAGAGTGGGCATGAGAGCCCATAGTGCCCTTCTCACCAGTCCTTCACCACTCACCACTCGCACTCAGAGCGCCCTGCTGCCCACCTAACGGGAAGAAGCGCAGAACAGCAGGCAGGAGGCTTCTACGCTCTCTCCTGGTGCCATGATGGGCAGAGCCACCATGTTACTCCGGAGACTGGACAGAAGTGGGAGGTGCCCAGAGAAGGGGGACAAGCCCTAGGCTACTGGAGGGACTGAGGGCAGGGCTTGAAGCAGCCAGAGAAGGCCAGAGAGGTCAGGGACTGGGCCAGGCATGCTGGAGCTCTTTGTGGACAGGGTCAGGTGTCAAGGCAGGGTTGTGGGTGTGTGGGTGGGGCCACGTGATTTCGCACACTGGGCTCCTAGTAAGATTATAATAGGGCTGAAAAATTCCTATCATAGCTCTCTTAGTTTTGTAGCACAATGCATTTTTCATACGTTTGTGGTGATGCTGGTGTAAACAAACACACTGCCAGTCATATAAAAGTATAGCACATACAATTATGTACAGTACAAAATACTTAATAATGATAATAAATGACCATGGTACTGGTTGATGTATTACTATACTATACTTTTTGTTATCTTAGAATATATACTCTTTGTACTATAAAAAAAGCAGCTTGCTCTGAAACAGTATGCCATATTATCCTTGCAGCAGCATCATACCTCTTGGGTTTGCCTTGTTTCTTGATTGCATTATTTTCTCTTGTGCTTAATTTAATCTCTTGTTATTTATTTATCATGGCCCCTAACCATACAATATTTACTGCTAGTGTTTCCAGTATGAGACCACATCAAGTGACGGGCCTGCAAATGTAATTAAAGTGATTAAGGACTACAAAAGTGGAAAAATCACTGATGGTCATTGCTCTTCAGTCAAGCATCTCCCATTCTACCATAATTATGATCTCGAAGAACAAGAATAAAATAATGGAAGGCATTAAAACACCTGCTCCACTGAAGGCAGTGAGACTAACAAAAATTCAAGAAGAGCCTATATCAGACATGGAAAAGCTTAAAGGTCAGACACAGAAGCATATCCTTCTCAGCACTACAGAGATCATGGCCAAAGTAAAAACTTTCTTGGTGATGTTGCAAGAAAAGGCTGAACCAGACTACTAGTATATGTTGAATGTACTGCTACTCAGGTGTTTTTAAGCAATTCAACATAACGTGAAAGTGAGTGGTAAGTCTGTGAGTGCTAATGCGAAGGCAGCTGAGGAATTTGGGGGAACTCTAGATAGGCTACTTGCGGAGGAAAATTGCTTGCCAGAGCAAATATTCAGTAGAGATGAAAGCTCCCTCCTCTGGAAATAGATGCCTAACAGGACTTTCATCCGTAAGGAGACCAAGTCAGTGCCAGGTTTCAAGGCTTTTAAGGACAGGATAACAACCCTGATTGGAGGCAATGTTGCCGGCTGCAAACTGAAGGTCTTTGTGATCTTTGTGAGCAGAACCCCAGAGCCTTCAAGCATATCAGTAACCGCACACTGCTGGTGTGCTGCAGGAGTAATAGAAGTCACGGATGACACAGTTCTTCTTCCTAAATGTCTAGGCCAGAAAAAAATAGAGAAGTACTAGTTAAAGAACAAAAACCTTTTGATATTTTGCTTATTGTTGATCATGCTCTTGGATAGCCCCCTTTTATTGGTGATCTTCACTCCAACATCAAAGTGGTGGTTCTCCCTCTACATGACATCTCTTAAATCCAACCAATGAATTAAGGAGTAGGAGCAGCTTTTAAGGCCTGCTACCTGAGGAGGACCTTTGCCCAGGCTATTGCTGAAACTGAGGAAGACATCAAGAAGATGCTTATGCAATTCTAGAAGGATTACAACATCTATGATTGCACCATGAGCCTTGTTTGGGATAGATGTGATGTTAACAAGGGAGCATACGAATGGCATCTGGAAGAAGACACTTAAGAGGTTCATCTATGACTTCAAAGAATTTGCCAAAGATGAAGAAGTTGCAAAAGTTAACAAGTAGTTAACAAGGGTGTGGTTGTGATGGCAATCAACTTTAACCTCAGTGTGGATAAGGACAATATTGAGGAAGCCCTAGAGGTGGCTCCTGAGAAACTGTCTAATGAGGAGTTATTGGAACTGGGACAGGAATACATAGCTAAAGAAGAGGTAAGACAAAAGGAAACTACAAGAGTAGAAAAAGAAGAACCCCCAAGAAAATTCATAGGGAAGGGTTTAACAGAAGCTTTTGCAGACCTTAATGGTCTCCTTAAGATATTTGAAAACATGGACTCCAACACCAAAAGGGTTTCATTAATACATAGGACTGTTCATGGTGAGTTATCAGTTTACAAGCAAATATATGATGGAAAACAATAACAACAACAACAAAACAAGCAAACAACTATGGACATATTTCTGAAAAGAGTGACACCTCCTCAAGATGAGATGCAAGCAGTTCTTTTGGGCAGTTTTCCAGGAAAAGACAGTGTTTTCATAGGAGATGACAGCTCCATGTGTATTGTGTTATGACATCTAAAGACCTTCCAGTGGGACAAGACATGGAGGTGGTAGACAGTGATATTGTTGATCCTGACTCTGTAGACCTAAGCCAATGTGTTCATCTGTGTTTTTCAGTTTTCAACAAGAAAATAATAATATTTAGGTAAAAAAAAATAACAATAATTTACAAAATACTAAAATCTTGTAGCCTAAGGATATAAAAATATACTGTAAAATATATTTATGTTTCAAGTGTTATTGTGAAATGTAATGTTTTAAAAAATTTAAAGGTTTATAAAGTAAAAACATTGCAGTATATGTCAGGTGGTCATAAGAATTAATACCAAAAGTAAAGTGGACAGAGAACAGAGAGTGATGGGAAGAGGTTGCCTCTTTAAGGTTGAATTCATGTGAGTATTACATCAAAAGAATTTCTAAATAGTTTTCCAGGGAAAAATTTATGTAGAAGGCATTATTCATCACTGATCACTGTTCGGTTAAGACATGACTTTTAATCTCTGGAGCTTATGTTTACTGTATGTGGGCTTTTGTTGGTGTTTCTTATAATTTATTTTCTTTCCAGTTGAGAAAACTTTAGGTCTTCATAAATTAGTTCCAATTCATTAAGATTAAAGGTGATCAATGGTCTTGCTTCTGAAGAATGTCAGAATCATTTAAGAGGAACCTCGTTCCACTATTGCCCAGTTAACAGTTTCTTGGTTGAATTGAAAGGGGAAATTGCGTGCCTGGAATTCTTTAGAAAGAAATATCCAATGACTCCAAAATAGAGCAAGTTAGAAAGAAACACTACTGGAAAAAAAGACCCACCCCATCGCGCAAGAAACTTAATTCTCTCCAAACAGTTGGTTGTCTGAGGTTTCTTAAAGCAACTGAGCTGCTTTAAGAAACCTCAGAAAATATAAATATTTTATAAAAGCTCTGAGTTTTTCTCAAAGGGGCATAATTTTCTTTTTCCTGTATCTGTAGCACTCTATTATAGAGATTTGCAAACTATGAAGTTTTTGTCAAATTCCAGGTAGCATGTAATTGTCACGTTCACTCCATGGTCCAGTGAGTACAATACTTTTATCTTCTTGTTTGGGGAACTTGGTTAATTTACTCAGACGTCATCTCATGAAAGGGAAAGCATTTTCTTGCATCTAATTTTTAAGATTTTTCAATATAATGAATATTTGGCTGAGATTGTGTGTTTTGTTCTTATTTTGCATTTTATTGTATTTTGGACTGCTCCAACAAAATCAGCAAACTCTTCAATCTACACATGCTCAAGTATTGACTCTAAACACATCAGTTATTTCAAAAACTGTCACAAGGATGTCCTGCTCTCAATGACTGATTCACTAAAGAGCAAACTTAAAAGCTAGAGAGAGAGACCCTTTCACCAAGGTGTTCGAGGAAGGCACGTGCTTATGGGATGTGCACAGTCTGTTAAATATGGGAAAGGTTTATATTCACATTGAATCTAAAAATATATACAAATGAAAAATAATGAAGGTTTACATTTTACTGGGGTAATTTCTATTTTTATATTAATTGAATTTCTGTGCATAATGAGACCAAGTCATTACAAGTAAGTGAATTAGGTACAGCTGGAATTGTCCCATGAAAAGTTGTATTTTCTTTCTTACATGATCAGTTAGCTATCAGCAATCCCCACCTGTTCCTCCACAAGGACCGTCTATTCCATGCTGCTGTTAAGGTTTCCCTCTACTGCTACTGCTGTTTGACCTAAATACCATGGAGAGTAAATAACAGAACAAAAAAGGGGGAAATTGATTTCCCAGAAATGTTGCCAAATTACCCTCCTAAGAAGCAAGGTCAATGGGAGTAGTAAGGATAAAAAGAAGTGCAAATTTCAAGGCATAATGATCCCATTCAAAACATGATCAGATTCCTTTGAAATGAGAGCTCATTTCTGGAACCTAACAATACAGTGAACTAATGAGTCCTCTTTTTCTCATTGTTATTAGCCACTTTCAGATAGATCGGTGGTTCTTAACAAGGGGCGATTTTGCGCTGTAGGAAACATTTGGCAATGTCTGTGGCTGATTTTGGTTATTACAACTTCAGGGTACTATCTGTATCTAGTGAATAAAGGCCAGTGATTTGCTAAGAACCACAACAGCCCCCATAACAAAGGCTTATCAAGCACAAAATGCCAAGAAACCCTGAAGCAGATCATCTCAAAACACTCCTTGTTTGGTTTTGTGCTTTAAAGCAAAATTCCCCACTATTTGTGCCTTACTGCACAGAGACAGTGTGTTGTTATCTAAAGTTTTAAGTTACTAGATATAGTTTGAGATCAGCTGAAACCACCACAGAGATGTGAAAAAAAAGAGGTCTCTGGGGAACACTGGCATTTATAGGCTGAAGAGCAGAAGAGGAGGCTTTTGGGAAACTGAGAAGTGATTTGGAATATGCTATATAATAAAGAGGTAATATGCAAATTGACTGACACACCCTCATCTGATGGCCATCCTCATGTGGTCACAAGATGGCTGGCAGGGGAGGGCAATTGGGGAGGACCAGAGGAGGGTCATTGGGGTGATCAGGCTGGCAGGGGAGGGCAGTTAGGGGTGACTGGGCTGGCAAGGGAGTGATTAAGGGGTGACCAGGCTGACAGGCAGAAGTGGTTAAGGGCAATCAGGCAGGCAGGAAGGCGTGCAGTTGGGAGCCAGCAGTCCCGGATTGTGAAAGGGATCCCAGATTGGAGAGGGTACAGGTTGGGTAGAGGGACACCCCCCCCTTTGCATGAATTTTGTGCACTGGGCCTCTAGTAAAATTATAAAAGCTAAGGAAAAAGATTTCAGAACTAGTAAAGTTCAGTGATGCGAGGGCTTTCACATGTTTGTTTGCTTTAACAAATGGATATCATTGTATTAATTTCCAAACAGAGATAGAAATTGAAGCTAGATCATGGTAGGAATAAAGGTCATCTTTTCAATGATTTTGTATTGGCTAGAGAAAAATTGAATAAATATTGAATAAATACCTTTATCTTTTTCCTGTGCACAAACTGATTGGCATCAACACCCAAACTTACCTAATTGCAGAACAATGTGTTATTCTGCCTTATGGGACCAACCTATTTGTCTGTACTCAAGACCTCATCTTCAATAAGAGATGCCAAGCACTGTGTGAAGGATATACAAATGAACAAAACATCTTCCATGACCTCATGGAGCTCACCGTCTAGTGAGAAGCAGAAAGCAAGTTTAAGCTCCACTGAAAACTAGGAATCAAAATATTTGACTGGTAGAGTGAAGAGTAGTAACTGAATATAAGCCTGAGGAGACAGGTGAAGGTTACTCATTAAAGCCAATCAGAGAAGGAGCTCACTAATAAGAGAGAGATCTGACTTTTGTTTCCAAGGGCCCAGCTGAGGTTGAAATATGTCTATTTGTTGTGGTGCCCATAAGCACAGATATTCTATTTTCTTCAGCATGAACTCTGCCTCCTGGGTTTAGGAATAGCAAACACACAGTAGTTCAACTAGAGATGAAGTCTCACAGAGTTTGTAGAGGAAATGTGCAGTCAAGGGGATCCACAATGCTGGTTCAGGTGTTGAACCATGGAATTCATGCTGGATAGAAAAGGAATAGGTACCAGGAGAAAACCATTTGGGTTGCAATAAAATTGAGAACAAAGTGAAATGAGTTCAGAAGTCCAAGAAATGGGGGTGGGGGAGAAGCAGATAAAAGGAGAATGTGGTCTGAGATTCAGACACTAAGATGATTATTCCTCTGTAATGGAGCAGATAATGGTGAAGGCAAGACACAGATGTGGTCCTGAGAACAGGTGACAGAAGCATAATGAGCATCAGTGTTACTGAAGTCAAGGAGTCAGAGCTTTATGATGAATCATCTAGGCAGATTTTGAAGTAATTCTGGTCCCAGCATCCTTACTGCAGAAGAGGGCATATAGTTGAGTATCAATGCCAGTTAGTTTGTTTGGTTTGGTTTATGAGTTGTTATGGACTGAATATTTGAGTCCTTCCATAATTAAAATGTTGAAACCCTGATTCCTAATGTAATGATATTTAGAAGTGGGGTCTTTTTTTAAATATATTTTATTGATTTTTTACAGAGAGGAAGGGAGAGGGATAGAGTTAGAAACATCGATAAGAGAGAAACATCGATCAGCTGCCTCCTGCATACCTCCTCCAGGGGATGTGCCCGCAACCAAGGTACATGCCCTTGACCGGAATCGAACCTGGGACCTTACAGTCCACAGGCCAATGCTCTATCCACTGAGCCAAACTAGTTAGGGCTAGAAGTGGGGTTTTTTGTAGGTAATTGGGTTTCGATTAGTTTGTAAATGTAAGACTCCCATTATGGGATTAGTGTTCTCATAAAAAGAGGAAAAGAACCCTGGATAGTGTGGTTCAATTGGCTGGAAAATCATCCCATACACCAAGAGGTGGCGGGTTGGACAATTTCCTGGTCCTGGCATATACCTGGATTACAGTTTCAATCCCCGGCCAGGGTGCATGCAGGAGGCAGGTCAACAATGTCTCTCTCTTTCTCCCTTCCTCTCTCTAAAAATCAATTTTTTAAAAAAAGAGAGACCAAAGCTGTCTCTGTGCCATGTGAGGACACCACAAGGAGGTGACTGTCTACATGCCAAGAACAGAGCCTCACCAGGAACAACTGGCTAGTGCCCTAGTCTTGAGTATTTCAGCCGCAAGAACTGTGAGAAATAAATCCTATTGTTGAAGCTATCCAGTCTATGACATGTTGTTGTAGGAACCTTAGCTCAGGCATGACTGGAAGCATAATCATCTGGTAGCAGCACAAACAGTGCTCCCTTCTTGAACCCTGAACATACAGAATGTGAAATATCTGAGTGGTTTCTTCCGAGGAAGTCTTCAAGGGCAATTGTAAGTTGTATCCTCTGAAACATAGATAGAAGATAGAGAAAGAGAAAAAGGGTTTCTTGTAAAGTTGAATATAGATGTATTTATGATAAAGCAAGGGCTTTGGGAGTACAATTCAAAGACTGGGGAAGGAAGATATTCAAGAGAAGGAGAAAACAGGTCAAAGATGCATTAAGTAGCTGAGGGGTGGAGAGAGAGTAGATATATTTGTGCATATGTGTCCTGTTCCGTGACCACAGATTGTACATGAATGAGAAATGTGGTGAAATTGACTGGTGCAAATTATTTGGGTAACAGAACTTGCCTGAGGGCCAGACAATGACTGGCCTGGTCTCAGAGATGTGCAGAGAAATACCACAAGCTTATAGCAGTGACATGAGCTCCCTTCTCTTGAGGGAGCTATTTCATGCCTTACATCAAGGATGATCTAAGAAGGAAGACTATCTCAGACTCTTCAGTTTAATACTGAGGTACCTAGATAAGGAAATAGGATTAAAATCCCAGTTCTATTACTAGTTATATGATTACAGACAAGTTTCTTGTTCTCTCTGAGCCTCATTAGCTTAACAAAAAATGAGGAAGTTAGGTCCTTTTAGAAGCAAAAAATTTTGATTCATTACATTTGTTGATTCTTTTTTCAAAATAGTATCATCCTAATTCAATATCTTATCACCTTTTATCTGTAATACTGCAAACAGAATGTAGCTTCAAGTCACAGTATCTTTCCACATCTTAATTAGAACAATAGAAAAAGAAAAAAAGATTTGCCTCATATGTAGAAGAGGTTACTGCAGTTCAGTTTACTTTGATTAAAAGTCATCCCCCATGTACCTATCTTCCAGGCGATACACTAGGTACTCATAGACTAGTTGGGAATGACAGATGAATAAACCAATAATTAAACTTAAATGGAAGCCACTCTAAACAATGTAGTTGTTTAGAACAATTGTTCTAAACCAACAAATGCCATATGACAAGAGCAGTTCTTAAATGCGGGTAAGTGGGACAGAGAAGAGATAAAGAACTGCTTTTAAGCTCCTTTTGAAACACCATTAAAATGCAGGAACTTGAGAAGTGCTACTTCATATGTTGGAGAAATACAATGTGTTTAACCAAGGAGAGTGTCTCCAAAATTTTGTCCTTTGATTGTTTTATTCCGTCTCAGTGTGCTTGGACAAGTGTTAGTTTTCTATAATCCTTGGTTCCCTAATCTGTAAAATGAAGATAAATTTTAGGGCAACCCGGCTATCCTTCCAACTTTGAGATTTCATGAAATGTGGCTTTTGCTTACACTGGTTTACAATGTCTCTGTGCCTTGGTAAACAGAAAAGTTAATATTAATTGTGATCCTAAAGTTTATTCAAAACTCATTATTAGAAAAACCTGCCCAATATAACTTATAGGCATCTTTCTGAACATGTCATTTCATATAACATGGACATAAATATTTGAATTCAATAATTTATGACTTGCCTTTTATTGACCCCATTCAGATTTAGCTCTGGACTTAAAAATACAAAAAGGCACTTTGGGTTCTGCTATACTAGTATCTACTCTTCATATTTTATAGGAGTTCATTTTTGTCAGTAACCCTGGCAAGCTCCGTCCATGTGATTCTGGTACAAAGATCTCAAGGCCTAGATGCAGCATCTAGGAGCTATGAACCACTTTGCCTTTCCCATGTTGGTGCCTCTTATGGGACAACTTGACAATATCAGACCATTTGAGACATTTCATGATTCTTTTACTAATGACTTTCAGGTAGATTTTGTGAGAATTCATCAGAATCATATGGTAAAAAATCAAACTATTTCTTAGTACAAAATGAGCATAAATAAGTGAAAGGTATTTCTATGGCCAGTAGTACAATATAGTGCCATATTTTCAAAAGAATTCCCCTAAGAATTTAAATATTATGGTACAAAGTCATACACACATACACGCACATAGGTTATTTTAGGCATATGAAATTATATATGTGTGTATATATGTGTATATGTGTGTGCATCTATACTGTTATATATACAATAAATGAATTTGTATAACATATGTGAATAAATTTCTACTATACATAAATACACACACACACACACACACACACACACACACACACACACACTAGGGGCCCATTGCATGAAGATTTGTGCACTGGGGATGTGGAGGTGAGGTGAAGTGGAGGTGCCTCAGCCTGACCTGCAACCTCTCCAATCTGGGAGCCTTTAGGGGAGCCCTCTCCAATCTGAGTTTCTGTCTGTCTTCGAAATCATATGAGCAAATTGTCTGAGACCCCAACCCAGTTTGGTTTGTTGCTCACAGAATAATAGAGGAATTTTTTTTTTCTTTGCTGCATTGGTGGAGATTTCCTGGAAGTTTTAGGATATCTTCCCTTAATTTTTCCTAGACACTCTGATTTTACTTATGTCTCTCACCTTTCCTTTCCCTCCATCCCCAACCACGACAGTAAGTAGCTCTAGGCTCACTTTGCTCTAGTGAAGTGGTTTTCAACCTTCCTAATGCTGCGACCCTTTAATACAGTTCCTCATGTTGTGGTGACCCCCAACTGTAAAATTATTTTCGTTGCTACTTCATAACTGTAATTTTACTACTGTTATGAATCGTAATGTAAATATCTAATATGCAGGATGTATTTAGGTGACCCCTGTGAAAGGGTCATTTGACCGCCAAAGGGGTAGCAACCTACAAGTTGAGAACCGCTGCTCTAGTGTCTAGGAGAACTATGATTCCCAGCATTCCTGGTGCTCCCCATATTCTGGATTTTCCCTGACCTAGGGAGCCCCATCCCCCCAAGCCTCCGGCTCTCCTGCTCTGCTCTCCCTCCAGTGACTGAGGGAGCCATGTCCCCCCTCCCCCAATGGTTTATATAATCTTTTGTATTAAATATTTTGCCAGTGCATGTATTACCTAGATCCAAAAATAACAATATGACAATTAAAACGTAAGAAATTATAGTCACTAAATGAGAAAAAGAGGAAATGGATATCACAACTTGTTTTAGTGTTTTGTGTTTTTTTGTTTTTTGTTTTTTGTTTTGGTATTGACACCATTATATGGTTTAGCATTTATTTCTAAGAGCCAAGCAGGGGTTGTTATTGGTTGGTTGATTGTTGATCAGTTGTTTTATCTTGTTTTTGTTTTTATAATAAGGGACCATATCAGGACTTCTATCCCTGCCTTTTTATTTCTTCATGTACCAGTGGAGTCCCTCAGCCTGGCTTGTGGGGATTGAGCCAAAACTGGTTCCTCTGACATCCCCTAAGGGGTCCTGGATTGCAAGAGGGACCCCACGGGTGCACGATCAGGGCTCAAGAGGGACTGCAGGAGGGCTCCAGAGCATGTCTGGCCCATCTCACTCAGTCCCTATCAGCTAGACCCCAGCAGCAAGCTAACCTACCAGTCGAAGTGTCTGCTCCCCTGGTGGTCAGTGCACATCATAGCGATTGGTTGAATGGTTGAACGGTCAAACACTTACCATATTATGCTTTTATATATATAGATAGATTCCTAAGTCTTCACTTTGTCTTCCTGCTCTTCACCTGTATATAAATCTTAACTAATCCAAGGTTCCGGATCCTCCCTTTCTGAAGGACCCCATGCCATCTATACCGAACACGCTGAATGAATGAGCCCTGTTTTGAAGTATTGTCTTCCCATCTGCAAATTTACTTTGTCCCTGCTGTGTTTGTAAATACCAAACTCTGAGAACCGTGCCCTGTCCTCCACCCCATCTGTATCAAATATTATAGGCCATGGATTGTCAGAGAGGCTTTGCATTTCCAGAATTAACCTACACTTTCTAACTTTTATTTTTTTAACAGCTTTGCATTTGTTTATTCTAATCTGAACAAAATATTTAGAAAGGGCAATCTCAGAATCAAAAACAGGGATTTGGTCTAACACAAATTCTGAGAGGCAGGCAGAATGTATAGGCTAACTGATCTTTATAAAGTAATGGGGGGAAACAGATCTTTCCTGGGAGCGAAGTCTTGGTAAAACAGGAATGTGCAGGGCTTGTCTGTCCACAGAGAGTAGAGGAAAACCAGCCTCACATCCAGCTTTGTTTGCAGCAAGCACACTGGCTGATTGTGGCCCCATCCACAGATGAACTTCATCAAGTGTGAAAATCACCCTGGGACCATAGGAGACACATCATTAGCAGAGAAAATATATAGCTTTGCTGCAGACCAAGGAGATGCAGCCCAGTGAAATGAAGATGATGAGGGCCAAACAGAAGAATTGCAATAGGAAATATGCTGCTGGACCATCAGGAGACAGAACGATGCCCTTTGTCATTACTTGTCACGGCAGTGACAGACTATAAAATGCCCACCGCTCCACAATTCTCTTCTAGTCACTTCCTGAGCCAACTTCTGTTTTGGCAGATGCTTGGCATGTTTCAGACATATGATTTATTGCCTCATTTAATCAAGACTGTGCAGGAATTGACGATTTTTTTTTCAAAATTACAATTTGTCACTTTTCACTTAATCTTAGTGATGGAAGTGACAAATACATACATGTACTTATATATGTGTATATGTGTATGTACATACATAAAATTCCCCCCAAAACACTATTCATTTCTTCATAAGATTTTTAAATAATTTCTATTCCTTCCTCCAGCCCAAGAATGCAATACTGTTAAATATAAATGCAGTCATCCTGTGTCTGTGTTTATTTGTTTGTTTGTTTTCAGTTTTTATTGTCATGAAAAAAACCCAGCCTGAGCAGATTCCAGTACTAATAAATGACCCAGCTATGGGGGTTATTGGCAATTTAAAGGCCATATCACTTCATTTTCCTTTCCATTTTGCTAATATATTTTACATTCTTTTGTGAATGCCTTCTAAAACTGGGGAGTGCTCCGGCTTGACGGTGAAGGGGAACCATATACCCAGCAAGTAAGCTACATTTCCTGAAAATGAGAATACCCACTTCAACACGACTCCCTGGCACATTGATTAAGTTGAAATGAAGCGCAAGTAGCAAATGCTGCGTTGTGTCTAACCTGGGGAGGCGGGGGAGAAAAATTGCTTTCTAGAGTTCAGTGGTAAATAGGCAATTCATTTTGACATAACGAGGAAAAGTGATGTTAACAGCCAGAGGTCAGGGGAAACTGAGATGGAAAAGACTATTAGATCATTTTCTCCTTCCCTGGAGAAGAGAGCCAAATTATATTTCATAGTGCTGGGCCCAGTTCAGCTTTCAATTACTCAAGCAAGGGCCTTTCACCACTTCAGACATTTTCCAGGGCCTGTATTTCTTCCTGACCCCCACCTTCCTGGATACATTGACAAAGTATAACCCTTAGTCAGAATTAACCCTGCAGGGACCACAAAAGTACTCTGTGCTCACAATTAGACCACAACTCATTTTGTCTCCTCCATCAGTGAACCGCAAAATTATTTCTTTAGTGATAACTCTGTTCTTCCTTTGCTACTCCAGCTCCACATTCTGTTTTCACACCACATCCCTTTTACCCTGGATCTAAACAAGAGCTATGTCTTGGCAGAAGAGTCCTCCAAAACAAGATTTCTGCCTGTTTCCAAAGGTAAATGATCATGGTATCTAGCACAATGCTATTCATACGGATCTCCAAGACGGTCTTGAATGAATGAATCAAAGGAATGTATTCAAGGGAGAATGGCCTTTTAAAAAAAAATGAAATATTGCCATTTGCAACAGCATGGATGGACCTAGAGGGTATTATGCTCAATGAAATGAGTCAGAGAAAGACAAATACCATATGATTTCACTTGTATGTGGAATCTGAAGAACAATATAAAGGAAAAAAGCAAAACAGAAATGCTCATGGACTCAGAGAACAGACCGATGGTTGAGAGAGGGAAGAGGAGTTGGAGGACTGGGTGGAAAAGGTGAAGGACTGAGAAGTACAGATTGGTAGTTACGAAATAGTCATGGGGATGTAAAGTACAGCATAGGGAATATACTCAATGACATTGTAATCACTATGTGTGGTGCCAAGTGGTTCCTGAAAATGTCAGGGGGGAACCTCCTAAAGTATATGATTATCTAACCATTACCCTACACGTCTAACTCTATGCAAAATAATATTAAACGTAAACTGTAATTGAAAACTAAATAAATACCCAGAGAGAATGGGGGGGAATGAAGTGGAGACTGCAAAACATCCTGCTGAAAAATAGTAGCTGAATGGCACCAAAGCGGCAGGAGGGTGTGGGTCAAAGACGATAAAGGACATTGTACATGTTTGCTGGAAGATGGAATAACTCAGTAAAAAGACCAAAAATGAGCATACAGGGAAGGGATGGAGCACCTGCAGGAGCATGCTCTTGAATATATGAGTAAAGATGTAACCGAGTGTACAAATGAGAAGATGGCCTTAGAAGGGAGAGAGGAGAGAGCATAGAAGAGAGGTGAAATGGTTTGGCAATTGGGTGGTGTGAGAGGTGGCCTCAGTTCTCCTTCAATAAAGAAGAGAATGGATTTTATGGGCATTGACATCATCTTGGTCACTCCAAATTTTTTGACTCCCATAGTAAATGATGACTGAGTTCTCAGTCTCTCCTAATTAGATACATGTACGCAGCCTTTTCACATAAGCAGGCTCACACCCTATGATGCTCTAGTTTCTACTCTTGGAATCTCTCCTCAGGAAAATTATAGATTCAGAAAACACTTAGTCATCAAAATATCCATTATATATTAGTTATAATAGTAATCGCTGTAATCATGTAAACAGCCTAAATAAAAAATAAGGATAAATTATGGCACAATTAGAATAATATTTTTGGATAACAACATGGAATGTTTCCATGTTAGATTTAAAAGAACATGTATGCTCTAAATATAAGCACAAAAATTAAAGAAAATATTAATAGTGACCTTTCCTGAGTTTCATCTATATATATAATAAGCCAGTGTCCATGACAACTGGGATGACCAAACGACTGGTCACCATGAGGTGCATTGAGCACCTCTGGGTCCTTCCCCCAACCCTGCCTGAAAGTGGGGTGGGATGGGACTGGGGACTGGCGAGTGGGCTGAATGGTTGACCTCTTGGTCCCTGTCCCCCACCCACAGACTCCAATGGATCAACTATGGTGAACGGGGAAATCCTGATGGGTGGGGGAGGACCAGGCTGGCTGTCAGGCCATTGAGATCACCAGCGCATCCCGGCTGCTCAGGGGCTCAGGCCTGGAGGAAAGCAGGCAGGTACCAGCAACTTCACCTCCATGTATGTTTGCCAGGCCGGTCACTGATGGAACACGCTGCCCGCTCGGGGCTACTCACACCACGGTGGGTAGGTCGCGGGCATGCCACACAGCTTCCATCAGCACCTCGGCAGCGGCAGCAGCAGTGTCAGAGGCTGTGAGTGGCCCTGAGCGGGCAGCGCATTCCATCAGCGGCCGACCCAACTCACGCGCGTGGAGGTGAAGTCGCTGGTGCCTGCTTTCCCGCAGGCCTGAGCCCCCGAGCGGCCAGGGGTGAGTTGTGGATCCCAACAGCCTGATAGCGCAGTGGCAGAGGCAGCATTCAGCCTGGGGACTGGCGAACAGCAGAAGATGGCCCTGACTGCAGGAGGCTAGGCCCTAGGGGCCCTACCCGCATAATTTTGTGTGCTGGGCCTCTACTTGAGGTATAATGGACATAAAATTGTAAGATACTTAAAGTGTACAATGTGATGATTTGATATACTTACACATGGTCAAAGGATTCTCTCCATCAAGTTAATTAACACACCCATCACCTCACACAGTTACCTCAGGGGTGCGGGGGACATGCCCTTAGAAAATTTCAGTTGTAAAATACAGTATTACCAACTAGAGTCACCATGTTTTACATTATGTCCACAGACCTTATTCATCTTACAGCTGAAAGTTTGTGATTTTGACCAACTTCTCCCTATTTTCTCCACACCCCAGCCCCTGACAACCACTTATCTACTCTCTATTTCTAAGAATTGGACTTATTTTAAGATTCTGTATATAAGGGGAACTGTGCAGTGTTTGTCTTTCTCTGTCTGGCTTAAGGGTGATTGACTTTTGGCGATAAAACTCTTAGTGATTTTTCCTAATTTTTCCTACTTTCCTAAAATTTTCAGGTCCTCTATAATAATTGCCTATTATTACTATAAGCAACTTATTCCCTAAATTAAATTCCTTGCACTTTAAATATTCCTTATAAATACACTTGGGCTCCAACTTTCTTTATTCCCCTGCAATATAATGGCTGACATTTATTGAGTATGTACAATATTCCAGGTACTCTTTTACTGTGTGATCAAAGGCAAATCTCCTAACCTTTCTGACCGTCATTTTCCTCATTTGTAAATGAATATCATTTTTCTCATCTGTAGAATGAGAACCTAATAAATTAATACATGACTGTATCTTAGAATAAATATAATAAGCACTCACATGTGGACATAATCAGTATTATTATGTTCATATATTACTTTGTCATATTTTGCTACTTATTCTATTGTGGGCTTTTTTCATTCAAAATATATGAGACACACTTTTAGGACTCTTAATATTTTCTTTTTAAATATTAAACCAAAACAATATCTAACACGGTCCTTTTCCTTTTTACTCTTTAATAACATTATCAAGAAACAGAGCAGTTCCTGGAGAGGACAGACGTCTCACAGATCAATTTTCCTCAACAGAGACAGACAGCCCATTTCCTGTGTGTCTCCTTCTATATTGCAGTACAAGATTATTGTTAGAAAGTGGGAGTTTTCAGTAGCCTTGGGAACAGGACCAATTCCCAGATATTTAATTTAGTTCTGGTCTCATCTAAATTGAAATTTTGACATAGCATTTTTCTCACACTAACAGTTGAGAGGAATTCTTTCCAATTTGTCTTTATTTATTGTGAAGTCAAGTCAAATCCCAAAAGTCTTTATGGCTGTTTTGACAGTCATCGAGGACATTATGCAATCGCTCACACATGCTAATTTGAGACAGAGGGTCTCTATTACTCTGCCCAGGGAACATTCCCACCCAGTAATTCTGGTGGATGCTTTTTAAGAAGCTGAAGGAAAACAAAATGACTTTAGCATGTATGTGTGAATGACACTAACATGTTTTTTAACTGGGAAAAAATACAGAATTGGAAGTACTTTGAAGAGGGCACAGCTGTTGATGCCTTCATTTGCTGTCTGTGCTGCTGTATGGCATTTTGGAGTTGATTTGTATTTGTTTTTGGTTTCCGTTCTGCCTGAATTTTATGCTTTTTCTCATGCTAAAGATCAGTTTCTCCCTTTCTGGGGCATTCCAGATTTTTTTTATTCTTATATTTTATCAGTTTGAGTTTCCTAAAAATTGGTGAAATTAAGTAATGGATCCCTTAAATTTGGAGGTGGTTTCCCTGAATCTTACCAATTTGACACATGCGGCATTTTGGATTCCCTGGGAGATTGTGACTTCCCCTTATTAATAGGCTCACTGAGCCCTGGCCAGTGTGGCTCAATGGTCCTGTGCACCGAAAGGTCACTGGTTCCATTCCCAGTCAGGGCATATGCCTGGGCTGTGGGTTTGACCCCCGGTTGGGGCACCTGCAGGAGGCAGCAGATTGATGTTTTTCTCCCTCTCCCTTCTTCTCTCTCTAAAAATCCATACAACATTTTTTTAAATGTATAGTTTTGTTATGTGGCTCACATTACCTCATAATTGTTTAGGCCCACTGATTTCATTTCTCAACTTGATTTTGTCTTAAGAAAACAAGTTACAGAAAATTATTAATTATTTTTAGAGGGAAAATTCACTCAGGTCTAATTTTTAGAAATGGTCATTATGAGTCAGACCAATTGCTACTTATCCAAGCTATGAATGCGTGTGTAGGTGCAAATAGCTCACTAATTAACAATAGTATTAATGTTGAAAAACAAACAATGTTGGAATTTAAAAATTATATAACCTGGTGTTCAGCAAAATGCAACAAGAAGTTGTTGAAATAGCCAGAGAATTGTGAAATTTATCAATGGGATTTTTACCATTTAGAACTTCAGAAGGTAAAAGTATAAATATACTGGTTCTTTCAATGTTTTTCCTTCGTTAAACTTATTTTGTAAAATAGTTGCCTCTTATCTCAAGATAGATTATCTTATCAATGAGCATTTCTGACACCCTTAGAGATTAAATGAACCATTGGAAGATAAAGAATGAGTTTTCTTGGAAGAGTGAGAGAAGATTGTTAAAAGATATGTTGGTAAACATGGGCGGATTAGTTAAGAACTAAGCTTTAATGTGAAACAGAAACCTGGACACTGGCCTTTGTGTTGGTCTTGCTGAAGACACAGTTGGGCTTTTCCATAGTGGGATGAACTGAGGTGGGACACCCGGGACCCAGCAGGGGAACTCCTTTGATTTTGCATCAGGAGTAAACGTCCCTACCCCACAGTCTCCCATGCATGCACCCCTGAAATGCTTTTTCTGCAATCCCGTGAAAGCTTAATTTTGACCGACAGTAACACCGTTATGCACTGTTGATGAGACTGTGAAATGGGACAGCTATTATGAAAAACAGTGTGAAGCTTTCTCAAAAAAAATAAAAATAGAATTATCATGTGATCTAGCAATTCCACTTTGGGGTATATATATCTATACACTATATCCAAAATCATTGAAACTGGGGTCTTAAGGGGATATTCATAGCAGCATTTTTCACAGTAGCCAAAGGTGGAAACAACCAAAATGCCCACCGACAGATGAATGACAGACAGAAACAAAACAGGACATATATGCACTATGGTATATGTTATTCAGCCTTGAAAAGCAAGGAAATTCTGACACAACATAGATAATCCTTGAGACCATTATGCTAAGTGAAATAAGCAACTCACACAAAGACAAATAGTATGATTCTACTTAGAAAATAAAAAGTTCTCACTCTAGTTTCTTATAAACAGATTAAAAACTATATATTATAATCAGATTACTTTTATTCACTCACAGATGTCCTTTCATTGTGACTTGAAAATTATAAAATGCAATAAAAATATCATATAATAGTGTAGAAAAGAATCTAAAAATTGTTCATACAAAAGAAATGGAAAATATTTTAATAAAAGCCATCTCCACCACCCCCCCCCCAATAACTCCCTTGCATGAGAGTCTAGTTTGCTAATTAGACTGATGATACCTGTTTCACTGCACATTTTGGGTAATTAGATGTTACAACTGAACTACTAGGAAAGAATGGACCCCTCAAAAGGGCAGTCAGGTAGGTCATTCTGAGTCAAAGCAACCAAATTATTAGTACCAGGAAGTTCACGTTAGAGGAAGTGATCTGAACATTTAGTGCACTCAATTTGGAGTCAAACCCCTTGTGTTTAGCAAATTCACACCATACAATCCTATCAGTGCATTAAAAATAGGCTTTGGTAAAAGGAAAATACACATAATCAAAAAGTTTATTTTTAATGTCTCAGACTCAGTATTCTCAAAGGCACTTCTAATGCTAGAAACGCTACTTTTCTTCTTAAGTACAAGTGACTTACTGGGGTCTCCACTTAGTGACTTAATAAATGTTTGTTGAATGAGTACTGCCAGGTCTTTAACCAAAGCTTAATGCTCCACCACACTCTGAGAGGGACTGAAAAACACCTAAGTTCTCTATATTTTATAGATGAGGAAATTCAGACTCAGATAGTCTGCATGACTACTCATACATTTCACTGTCACAGACCTCCCCCCCTCTCCCAACCACCCAGGTCTGTTCTGACTCCAAATCCTGTCACCTATGATTTTTGTAATCTGATCTCCATATCTTTGTTCGTTACAGGAGAGACAAAATAGAGAGAAACATATTTTGGGCTAAAATACTCTTGTAAAAAGTTCCACTAGTGTTCTTTTATAAGTAAAAATGAAAAAGCTAACTTTTTTTTTTCCACTTGACTCATTTGCAAAACATAGTTTATAGGGCAGTCAAAAAATGGAAATGGGGTTTAAAATAAACAACTCTACTACATTAACACTAAGAGGAAGCAATAAAAATAAGAATAAGCACTTAGGTAGAGAGAAACTCTATTACAGAGCACCTCTGACATCTGTTAAACTGGGTAGTATGGAAGGGATCACACATCCCTACAAGAGTCCCTGTTGCTACCAATCATAGGGAGACTTAGTAAGAATATGCTTCTGATTACAGACATGCAGAGAAAGTTTGCAAGTGAACAACTAAAGAAGATACTAAAATTCTGTTGAGGGAACATTAGATTATACTTTTCAGGAACTCCAATGAAGCCTTCCTAATGTCTTGGAAGTGAGAAGGTGAATGCAGAGGCTGTCAACTACATGAGTTCATATCCCACAAAAAGCCACCAAATGCACTTACTTAGTGCAAAAAGAGATGGATGCATTTTATCACAGCCCGTGCGAAATGTTTTATTCTATAAATAAGTTATCAGATTCGATTTTGTTTTTAATCAGGCAAAAAAAAAAAAAAAAAAAAAACCCTTCCCAAATTTTTGTTTTCTGATCTTAAATAGCTAAGTTAAAAATCACTGTCGTTGATAGCATCTGCTCTTGCCTCTCTATATCTAATATTCACAGAAAGCCAGCACTTTTTCACTTCAAATCAGAAGCCAGATGCTGGTCTTGCTTACCAGTTTGCTATTTCCTTGAGGGGCGGGGGGACAAAGCTGTTAGGGTCTTGTCAATTCAAGAAATGTATTTCCTTTTTGTTGTTTTACATGCATTATTTTCAACACAGGGAATACTAGGCATCGAGCCCACAAGCTGCAATGTTCATCTGACTTTACTCGGCAGAAGGGGCTGCCAGTAGGGAGTGCTGTGCCCTCCTGGGCAGGTGCTAGCCAGGAGTGAGCTGGTGGGCCCCTGGCCAGCAGAAACTGCATAGGAAAGCTGTGGTGTGTCGGTGTCTGCCACAGTGTCCAAACCGAGGGCAGGGTGTGCAGTTTATGAAGCACTTTGGAAAGTGTAAAGAATGAAACCTTCTCAGCATAAAATCTTAACATCCCCCCTGCAGATGAAGAGAGGAGAAAAATGGACGCAAGCTCCGATTCCTCCTTCACGTGCCCTCACGCGTAGACGCCTGTAATGTGGCTGCAGCTGACGTTCTGTGTCCTCTCTGTGCATTCTCCACTTCCTCCCTAGAACACTTGAAGGAGAAGTTAGAGGAGTACATGGCCCGGTTTTCCAAAGTGAGGATCCTTCGCACCAAGAAAAGGGAAGGGCTCATCCGGACCCGCCTCTTGGGGGCGTCCATGGCCAGAGGAGAAGTCCTGACCTTCCTGGACTCCCACTGCGAGGTCAACGTGAACTGGCTGCCCCCGCTCCTGAGTGAGTACACAGCTGCTCCGGGCCTCCTGGATCTTTCAGGAGGAGTGCAGGGTTTGCTTCCACTTAGTTTGCAACCTACAAAGGCTAGAGACCTCCCCCCCAACAATTTTTACAGTGGGAACCTTGAATTCTACCTTAACCCCTGCTGAGGACAAATAGGTAACTAGAAAACTGCGTTAAAATTGACATATGGTTTGAAAGGGTTTCGCTTATGTTAGACGTGCCCTTTGATTGTAGTTGTATTCACTGGGTAAATGCTAAAAGAAAAAAGTATTTCAAAATGCTATCTATGACAATAATACGATTAAAATTCACACACATACCCCGCCTACACATGCACAGTTTAACAATTATTACAGGATTATTAGGAGATGAGGAAAGAAAATGATCCAGTCCCTGAATGCAGTTGAATTGTAAGCGCCCTGGCATTGTGTAGTGTTTATAATTCTGTCTCCCTCTATGTAAACTTTGGCACCAACCTAGATCCCTAATTAGAGAATTCCCCAACCCCCTCAAACACTCTGGGTTGGGATCCAAATGACATATCTTACTGCTTCCAATATGACTACGAGGAGGGAAAAGACTCTGTGACATTACACTCCAAAGGTATGAAACTGGAAGCCATTCAAGTTCAAGGTAGAAAACCAATGTGTGGCTCAGTGTGAGCTTGACCATTTTTTTTAATGTCACAATGAAGTCAGATATAAAATCTAGTAGTGGATAAGGGACAAATTGTAAGCTTGAAAAAAAAAAGTGTGTTTCTAAAAGTTCCTACTGGGTGCATTTTGTACTTCTTCCTATTTTTCAAGATTTCACTAATTCAATTTTTATTGTGAATAATCTCTGGCTTTGAAGCTGAAGCCAGTGACAACTGCCTTCACAATAGCTGCCTCGGAGAGAATGATTGCTATTGGCTGCTATGTAGGATTTCAGCTAGAACCAGCAAAGAGCCATTAGTAAAAGACATGGGGGGCTGGTGAGGGGGAAGGATCCATCGATCTATACAGGATTAAGAGCAGAAAAGGTCCATCAACTAACAAACACCCAACCACATTGCCCAATCCACACACACCTGCACAGATGGCTGCCCAGCCATCCTAATCAACAAGAATGTTTCAGTGCTCCTGCAGCCACAGACTCCTCTGAGCTTTTAATTAAAAATACCTTGTCCAAGGACATAGCAATTTAGAGTTTCATCAGCAACAGTGAGATTCCCTCAAACGGAATTTGATCTATATGGTGTGGAATACTCAGGGAAGTCAGCAAAAGGCCTAATTTATTTATGAACCACAGCACTCCCTAAATGCCAATTGTCAAGTCTTTGAATGTTCGTATGAATCGAACAAGAAAGAAAATAGATGGAAAAAAGAGAGAGGGAAAAGAGAAACCCACTTTTTCTCATTAAAGCATTTCATTTCCTGTAGTCCTGATGGATACGAAATGATTCAAGTCAGGATCACTATCTTCTTTTATTTTCCTTTATCAGTGTCTTGATACATCAACCAAAATGAAAAAGCAGGCGGAGTCACACGGATTCTTGGCTCATTTTTCACCTTGGGATTATACCTGAATTTCAATTTCCCATTAAGAGTCTGTTTTGTTTGATCCCTGGAAATTGAAATGTAGGCATAAGTCTTAGATGAAAAATTAGTCATGCTGCTTTCACTCTAAAGCGAGTATGGCTGGATGAGAGCTGAAGGGAAATTTGAAGGGAGAGTTGACAGTTAATTTAACATAATCATTCTCTTTGGGTGACCTTGGGACTCCTTGTTGGTCAAGGAACTTGTAACTCAGCCAGGTTCTGAATTTGATTGAAGAAAGCCACTGAAACCTTCATACGAAAATACCTGCAGGGGCGATAGGAGAAATATGTTGGACACAGCGATGACAGTCTCCTCTGTCAATGACATCTATGGGGAAACACCATTTAGATAAAGATTAAAATCCATTATGAGGCTTGCCCAGTGAAAATGGGTGCTTATAGAGGCCTTAGTGGAGATTAACTTGATATTAGTGCTGGGGAGGTCTCTCTGTCTTCTAATTAGCTAAAAGATGAAAATAAGAACTCCTGGCTCCCTGAGACAAACATTCCACTTCCCCTTGCCCTGTTTTTTTTTTTTTCTTTCCATCACATTTATCACCTTCTAACATACAATATAATTTAGTTATTTATTATGTATATTGATTTCTTTATTCCATTCCTGAAGACATGGGTTTTTGTGATTGGTATTCACTGCTATATTCCAAAATCCTAGCAGAGTGATTGGCACAAAATTTCTATTCAGTCAATAGTTGTTGAACTTGAGTGAATAAACAAATGAACAAATGAATGAAAACGCATGTAGATCTGGATGGGAGATCTTATTGGTGTCATCAATAATGTTACTGAAATAAGCAACCCTCATTATATCTAAACAATATGATTTTTTTAAACATACTTAAATGTATTTTATTCCACATGCCACATGGGGCATTCCGAATAATCAATGAACAGATGGTCATACTTTAAAGTTCTGCCTGTCAGACAGTATTAGTTTGTTATAATAAATCTTGACTAAATGCACATTCTTGGGAAGGATATACTTCACATGTAGCTATTCTAGGTGAGCAAAGTATGTAAGTGCCAGCTATCTGCATCGACTATTAATATCTCACAATAATAATATCTCCATGGAGAAGAAAGGCGCTGGGAATTAAATGATAGCACCTTCCTGCTCCATGAGAATCACAGTCGCCAACAGGAAACACCACAGGCTTTAGGGTTGGACCACTAAGCGAAAGTTGCATCCCGGTTCTTGTTCTCAAGAGATGAGTGAACTCTGGCAAGTGATTAGCTTCTCTGAGCTCAGTTTCCTCACGTGTAAATTGGAAATGATGGTAATGGCCACCTTACAGCGTTGCCAGGAGGATTAGAAATAGCATGAGCTCAAATTCCTAAGTAGTTGCTCAAGAATATGATAGAATGTAGCAGGAATAATAGCAGTAGTATCAGGCCATCTCATGTATTTTGGGTTATGATGAGAGAAGATAAAAATGTTTAGCTTTAATAAACAGAGCCTCTATCAAAGAACAGTAGCAAGACAGGACTTGGCAAAATCTCTGTAAGCCTGAGAGCAAAGAATTGTGCTATCAACATTTAGGGGCAACAGCCCTTATAAGAGTAGATACTAAAAAAGTATCTAATTTAACATCATGTTAAATATTTACATTTTGGAACCTCCAGAAAGCAGGCCAATATTTTCTCAGCAGGCTCTAGCTGTATGCTTAAAGGAACACAAGTGCTGTTTGTTCTCCACAAATGTCGGATGCTCTATGGAATGACAGATTGGGGACAGGTCAGAGCAAAAATGCGACAGAGGTAAAGCTAAGTGGACTTCTAAAAGTCTCTCTGGGACATAACTTTCTTAAAAGAAAATACAACAAACTAATTGTGCCTAATCACTGTCCCATCACGTTAGGTCCAGCATTCAAGCAGAGATTCCGCAAAGTGCTCTGAGGACAACAGGGAACGGGGCTGCCAGCATTATGCATTAGGAGGGATCTCTGGGCTGCTCTTTGCTGAAAACATGATAGATGACTTAGGCAGGCATGTCATTTCCTATTTTGTGCTTTCATTTTTCAGACCAAATTGCACTAAACCACAAAACCATCGTGTGCCCCATGATCGATGTCATTGACCACAATCACTTTGGGTATGAGGCACAAGCTGGGGATGCCATGCGAGGCGCCTTCGACTGGGAAATGTACTACAAAAGAATCCCCATCCCTCCAGAGCTCCAGAGGGCAGATCCCAGCGACCCTTTTGAGTGAGTAGCAGCTGAGGGAGGGGCCAAGGGAGAGAGGGCAGGGAATTCATTCCAGGGTGTCAATGGAGGACCCGTGAGAAAAATGACCTCTAAAAAAATGGGATAACACAGATGGAAACAATACGAAAAACACTGGGGAAAGGCCAGAGCTACATGCTGTAGAAAAATCAACATGCCGCGCTAAGTGCATGGGTCACTCCTTGCCAACCCTGGCGAAGCGTGCGAGAAAGTGTGCAGATGTGAGAATCAAGAAAATGCAGGGCTCACGGAACATGCATGGAGAGGGAATGCATATTCTCCTTTTGCATGCTCTCGTAGATGTTTTCTTATGTTCAGATTTGTCTGTTCTTTTCACTTTATTATTTAAATTAACTATTTTGCTCTTCTTTGGGGGAGAAATGATATGAAATAGGAACTAGTATTTAAGGCTGTGTTCCACCCTGTTGGGAATTGCCCCTTCATGAAGAAGCAATGCTCCTGAATAGGTGTTCTCATGACTTATCTTGGGAAAATCAATCAAAACGATGTATCCAGAATAAATAATCTTTGATAACTTTGCCACTAATTTAGGTTCTATATAGATAAAATTTACAACAACCTATTGATTTCTATACAGCTAAATCCTTGTGTGCTTTCAGTGTGGACATGAGAATTACACATGTCAAGAATAAAGGGAAAAACAGGGCTTAGTTGGACAAACTATTAGAACCATAAATGGTAAATGATGAACTTTTTCCGAAGTTAGTCCAGGGATTGCCCAAGGCATATGATTATCTGTTCCTTATTACTATACCCTTTTGCTCTCATTAAAATCTTTATAATTTAAAAACTATGACATATTTTTCTTTAGTGTAAGACAAAAGTGATCAAGCCTTTGCACACTCTGTCAGAGTCTGCTTCAGATGCTATAAAATCACTATTGTCTTTCCATTAATAATCTGGGCTGTGAAAGTTTGCTGTAGAGATGCTCCCAGCATCACTAACACTCACACTTTAAATTACAATAAACATCAGGAAAATGTTTTCTCCAATTCCAGTCTCTAGAGAGACAAACTGTTGGGAAAGCAAAGAGGATTTCAGAAGACATTTGCTGGATAAAAAGAGATAAAAACCATTTTTTTAAAAAAAATAATATGAAGAATACTCATTAAGTATTCAAAATTTCTGAACTTAGGCCTCTTCTTACTCTCACGGTGCTAGAGAAGTTTTGAGAAGAAATAGGAAGACGCTTTATCACTCTTCCAAATGCTTTGGCCAAGATTTCAAGGATATTCGAAACTGCTAGAGACGTTCTCCAGCGACCTAAGTGGAGGCATTTCTATTAAGCATCTGAAACAGGCCTGGCAGAGAGATACTCTTCAGATTTCCTGGCAGATGGGGCTGATGGGGGCATTTAAAGCCAAGTTGTGGGTTGGGAGAAGATACAAAAAAATTCTTAGATACAGTGGAGCTGTTATGAGATGGCAGCTGACAGAATACCCACAGTCCTGGTGTTACTCTCCGAGGTTGTCATGTTTCAAGGGCTGGAACTCATCCACGATCATTTTTCAAATACTGTAATAGGATTGGGTTAGAATGTCCTCCGAAGGGGACTTTGTTTCCACTTAGAAAGACCTTACTCCAATTGCAGCAGCAGAGTGGAGCTCCTGCTTTCTGCAGAAATGAATGGGTTCCAAACACTATCAAGGGGATCTGAAATTGTAAAAGTATGCTCAGTCCCTACGCTGAGACTTGAAATGTTTGTCAAGCAACCGTCACAATATCAGGCACCTTGTTTAACCCCAGAGGCTGGCAGAGTCGGTCCCTTTCAGTATTAAATTACCTCCTGTTCCTGTCACCTACTTACGTCCTCATCGTCCTGTCCAAATTGCATTCCTCATTGAATCCTACTGCCTTTCTGCTTTAAATCCATTTGATGCCTATGAATGTGGACATTTTAGCCTTTTATAATAAATGTAGCTTCCAGGAGGTGTCCACTTTGATGTTAAAAACTGCATTTGCCTTCCTGATAATAAAAGAATGGTTATCCAAAAGGCCAGGAGCAGTGCATCAGCAATTCCATTATCAGCAGTTGCCTGAGTGTGCTCATCAACAGATATGCTTTAGGCTAAAACCTGTTTCTTGGATATAAAGCTTTAAGATCCACAGAAGGAATGCGGTCTATCTGTGTATCACTCTCACAGTATTTAATGTTTCAAGAGGCTGCTTCGTAGAGTGTAGGTGGGAGGAGGGGGAGAGGAGGCAGGAAAGATAGGAAGAAAGGAACTCAAGAGTAATATAGAGTAATATATAAATGGGTTGCAAACCCCAGGACTTTTCAACAATATATGTGCAAACTTTACTTTTCTGTAGCAAGTGGATCAAATGTCCTAAGTGACAAGACTTGAATTCTCTCATTTATTCTGCCATTATTTGAGTTTTTCGGTAACTATCTCTATTGACCACAGTAGTGTTTTTCAACCTGCAAAGCTTGTGAAAATAGTGGGGCAGGAACAGTATTTAATTATTGAAAGTTTCAGAATATTATACTAATAGGTAACTCTAAGTATTATTTCTCAGATATTTGGTTTCATTTATAATGTATATATGCTCCAGGTCGTGATGCAAACTGTACTTCGCAATATAGTTCATTAACAGAGTGTAAAACCTACTAACTTCCTAACTAGCAATCAAAGCCTTCGTCACTCTGACTAGGAAGAAAAAGGAAAGGTCGCAGGTAACTTTGGACACTATGGCAAAATTACTTACATTTGCAAAGAGCTCTAGTTTCCAGACAAACTATTCCTAGAATATGAGAGAAATTGCAGTATTCATAGTTCAAGCTATTACGTGGCAGACACAATTCTGGTTGGATTGGATACATTTGCAAATGTTCTTGTCTTTAAAAGATATATTCTCCTTTTTTTTGCTGGCTTATCTCACGATGTAATGCTTTTAGGAAATTCTTGTTATGGTTATTTGTGGGTTTTAGAAAGTTTCCTTATTCCAGGTTTACCTCTTGTGCAGGGCACCGAGGAATGTAAGCCCTTTCTATGTGACAAAACACATTATGCTCCTTTCGTTATGGTGACAAAAGAAAAGATGTTCATTTGCATTCTAACCACTAACTTCAACATTATCTCAGCATCAGAAGTTTAGAAAGGACCAGAAGAAATGACTTTGTCCAACTTCCCTTTAGCACAAGCAACCACTAGACCAGCGGGTCGCGACCCCTTTGGCGGTCAAAGGACCCTTTCACAGGGGTCACCTAAGACCATCCTGCATATCAGATACTTACATTATGATTCATAACAGTAGCAACATTACAGTTATGAAGTAGCAACAAAAATAATTTTATGGTTGGGTCACAGCATGAGGAACTGTATTTAAAGGGCCAGAAGGTTGAGAACCACTGCACTAGACAATGTCTAAGACAGATGACCAACATTTGCTTGAACTATTCAGGGACATAATATTTTTGCTGCCTCAAAAGACAATCCATTCTATTAGACTAACTGACAGGAAAATGTTGCCTCCTTGATTGCAGACTATCTAATTCCTGTTTGATGATAGAGCTGATAAAATTTAAAAATGGGCTATTCCTCCCAAAAGGGAAAAAAATGAGGAACTTTTTTCCAGTTCTATGGAAGAGCATGAGCATTGATGTAACTGTTCGATAAATGTAAGTTCACTTGACTACTGCAGTCTCATCCATGTTTCCCCAACTTATTCACAAAGATAATGTGAAAACGTCGATCCAATATATCCAATACTCAGTCCCTAATAATACCTGAGTCTGTCAACCATAAAAATACAGTTAATTTCAAGGAAATTGCACTGGTTCCTGGAGATCATGCTTCCTTTGCTGGGTACTCACGATCAGTCCAGCAATCCATTCAATTTTGCAGGTTCACTGTATTTTTCAGAACCCACCCCTGTCCTGTCTTTGAATTATAGAACAATTACTTTTACTCTGTTAATCTTCCTCAGACAGGTCTCCACAATTCCTCAAAGACTTCTCAAACTTAGAGTTTTGATCATCATGAATGGAATTCATACACACAATCATTAGTGGGGATTGACATTCTCTATTTTCCACTTCTGTATAACACTGATTCCCAAAAATTTTAAAATAAGGATATCTATGCTTGGGAGGTGGACTTCACAGGCCACAAATGTCCAGAAATCCCAGTGTCTACAGACACATCCGTTTGAATTCAGTAACTCCTCATTGAGGCCAGTTACCTAGTCCAGGAATATCCTAGGACATGGGTAACAGTGTCCATGACCTGTCATGAGGCACCTGAAGGTTTGCACTTCAAAAACCAAAGGTCCCCTGAGGTCTAAGGACCAAATATAGAATCCTTGTGGCCTGATTCTGCAATCCAGGAGTATGAAGCTCAGCTCACGTTAGTATGGATAACATTCAGCCTCTCTGTACGGAAGAGTGTGTCACTGTTACATAGAAGTAGAATGCCTTCAAAAGATTTACTGACAGTGTCTCCTTTTGTTCTTTCAAGGGACAGAGAGCAGAGATTCCTGGGAACTTTCTAACTCTCTTTTCTATACAACAGTGTGGCCAACACCATGAGAAAGTCATTGTCTCTTAGATAACAAATATAATATGCTAAATTTAAGGTTAGAACGGAATTGAATCAGAAAAAAAAATGTGCAAATAATCATAAGTTTATCAACCTATAAACTATAGAGACAATTCAAATTGATACTACAGAGTCTAAGTAATTTATCCAGTGTCCCAATTAATATATTTAACAGCTCCTACTAGAATCTGAGGTTGCTCTCTCACCTTCTGGTGTTGCATTCTTTTTTCTACACCATGGGGGGAAGAGGTGGGGGTGATTAAGAGTTGTTATATTTCTACCACCATGAGTCAGGCATGGGGCTAGGAAATGTGCTTATATTGCTGGCTCATTTAATCTTTGTCTCAAGTCTATGAAATAAATACTACTGTCTGCATTTTTACAAATGAGGTAATTTAGGCTCAAAAAGGTTAGGCAATTTTCAAAGTTTATACAGGAAATTTGAAGAAAAACCCAGGCCTAAGAAGTCCCACTGTTTTGTAGAAATTGCCACCTCTCTTTTTACTCAGAGAAGATATATTTTCTAGTGCTTAAGGAATAATCATGTTCAAACAGAAAAAAAAATTAGAGAATACAATAGCTTTTTCCCCAAAGCAGCAACGCATACTGGTAAATGAGTATCACAAAGCTAGAAGCATCACTGGCCTTCACCAATTCTTGCTCAAGAATTCAAGGCTTCACAAGCCTTATCTCAAGATATCTTCCCTGTACAGGACACTGGGTAAATCAAAGTCATTCCAGCATTGCCTTATACAGATAGAATGTTTTTGCACAAGGGTGCCTGGTGAAAGGGTATGAGTGGGGCTGAGATCTAGCTGGTCCTTTGCTCAAAAGGCCATTGACCCAAACATGGGCTAACCAGCCTTGAGGAAGTGGGGCTCTTTCTCCTCCGTGGGTAACCTAAGCTTCACCTTATTAATGCAAAGAAGAGAACAGCAGATTGAGGATCAAGTTACTTGCTGCCTAGAAGGGATGACTAGCTTTGGTCAACATCTTCTTGATTGCATTAGTTGACATTCAAGATATTAGCATCCCACTTGCATAAATTGCAATGGGGATCGAACTGTCCCTTAGCTTACTCAGAATTTCAAAGTAAAGATAATCGCTTACTCAAAACTTTTTGCCTGTGGTTTTTGACTTAATATTGGTCATTATGAATTTAATCAAAATTAGTAAGGAATGAAACACTCCCCGTGGAAATAGAGACTGGTCAAATTATGAATTTAATGTCAGATGTAAAAAAAAAAAAAAGTGATAATGTTAAAGGTCTTCTCTACTTTCATGAGTTGAATTGAGCATTGCTCATCCTCCCCCTGCCCCCCCCCCCTTTTTTTTTCCAGCTCCTATTGGGCCGCCTCCAAATCCTGAAGTATCAGTTTGGTAGGATGGGAGAACTTTGTTTATACTCTATCCCTCAAGCTACATCATCATTCTCACAGAGTTTGCTGTAATCTTCACACAATTGTTTCAAACTTTCCCCTTCTCCTCAAAAAGTCGTATTGATGCATACAAGCTACCTTGTATGAGCTACCTCAGTCTCCAACCGGATTATTTTCTACAATTAAGATTTTGAAAATATAGTCTCAAATTTTTGAGGTGATTATATTAGAAAGTATATTCATTGATGTAGTTTAGGGATGAGTTCCAGGATAGTGAAATCGGACTTTAGCTCTCCAAAATCCCAACCACAGATCTCGCCTAAACTTTCCGTTATTCCAGAAGTCCCTCAGTTAATGTAACCAAATAAGCTGCTTCATTAATGCTATTTGTCTAGTGCTTTGCTGTATGTAAAGCATTTGTGCATTATCTATTTGACCTCTTGAATGATCTTTTAGTGCAAGTAAAATAGCTATTGTTATTTATTTATTAGTTAGTTACTTACTTATTTTATACATTTTTATTGATTTCAGAGAGGAGGGGAGAAGGAGAGAAAGAAAGAAACATCAACGATGAGAGAATCATTGATGAGAGAGAATCATTGATTGGCTGCCTCCCGCATGCCCCACCCTGGGGATTAAGTCCTCAACCTAGGCATGTGCCCTTGACCAGAATCAAACCTGGACACTCAATCCACAGGCCAACACTCTTTTCACTGAGTCAAACTGGCTAGGACTATCATTTTTCTTTTTTTAATTTTACAAATAAAGAAAGTGAGAAGCAAAGAAATTATGTTATAAGAGGCAAAATCAGGACTCCAGTCAACATTTTCATTCACTCATTCAGATTTCAAATCTTACATTTAATCAATAATCTCATTAAATTCAAATCAATGCCTTCTTTCATTCATTCAGACTTTAAATCCTAGATTTAATCAATACTTTTCTTTTCCCCTCCTCTCCTTTGGAAGAGAAATGTAGGCACCCATTAAGTGAAGTAGTTTTATCAATTGATGTTTCATTAGTGAGTCTGTAATGAGAGCAAGGAAGGAAACAGATTGCCTCATTCTCCATACTGTGTCCTTATTGCAGGGGCAAACTAGAGCTGATAGGTTGCATGTCAGCTTTCAGTTTCTTCCTAATGAAGGAAATGTCAACAATGCCAGCTTCTAGTCTTTTTATAACAACATCGAATCCAGTATTTGACAACCACAAAAGGACAAAATGTTTAGAGAAAAATACTGTCAAATTTCTAAATGGTGTTCTAATCTGCCAAGGATAAGAATAACAGAAGTGGCTTGAGGGTCTTAAAACTAACCAAAACATTGGGGGAAAAACAACCTCCCCCAGAGCTCAAAGTGAAACTCCACTGAAGATTTCTTTTTGTGTGAAACATTGCAACATAGGCAGAGATGTTCCAAAGCAAACTTGTTAGTGATCCATCTCTCCCATTTGAAAACTCCCTCCCCATTGCTGGCTGGCAGACTCTGTTGCTATATGGGGGGAATTACCATCTAATCAACAGTTCTCTCCAAGGGGTGTGAGAAATGCTTTTCCCTTGTCAGAAAATGCTCCCCAGAAATGACTATTTCTTTCCTCCATCACCCTGTGGGCATGATCTTCAC
>PVJC01002701.1:0-76720 GCA_004026665.1 Murina feae | reverse complement strand
TATACTCTCCAGGGGACCACAGGTCTATTCCCCATAGATGGCTTGGGGAAGGGTCAGGACATGGGGAGAATAGATGTACGCCCTGTAAAGTCTAGGTGACATAGGGAAGATACTTGTTCGTCAGTCACACCTGTGAACAGGTCATTAGCTAGAGTAAGGATGGCCATTGCAAGCACAGGAAGATTTGGGATACTTAAGTCCCTGAAAAAAGGAACTCACGCTCGCTCTCATGGCTCTGACATTCCTACACTCAGCCACATGGCTCACAGCCATGTGGACTCCACGCAATGGACTAATAGATTGCAACTAGCCCAATGCTGTACCAACATGGAGCAGAAACTATGGACACTGGCTTTGCTTTTAGCTCCATCTTCAGCTATACTTCTTCCAGGACTGGATCAAGATAAATGGGACTTTAGAAACCCAGGAATATAATTCCATGCACATAAAAATCCCTCACGCTCCTGTGTGCATCTCAGAATAGTCTTTCTCTTGCTATATTGTAAGGACCCCACCCCCAGCATTCAATGGGGAAAGGGATACCCCACTTCCACTGATAACAGTACCACTTTGAACATTTAAAGTTGTTTCTTTTGATATTTAACTCGACATTTATATACAACATGCTTCTACTTCTATTCCTTATTTAATCAATTTTGTCTCTTGGGTTAAGTCATTAATTGTGCTCAAATCTCTTATAGTTCTACTGCTTGTCCATTATTAAGAGAGGTGCATAAATATCTCATACTATGATTGTGGACTATTTCTCATTTTTTTTCTGATCATGTTTGCTTTATGTCTAATTTGTTTGACAAAATCTGTATATATAAAAGCCTAAGCAACCCTCTGACTGTTCGTCTGGTAGCTATGGTGCACAATGACCACAAGGGGACATGCACTCTGACCAGTAGAGGAGGGAGCCTGACTCCTCATGGAATCAGCTGTGGGTTAGGTTGCTGCTGGGCACTGTTGACCCTGAATCTGCTTCACCTGAACCCCAGACCCAGAGAGGAGGGTAACCAAGTTGGGGGTGCATCACTGGAGAACCATCTCTCACAATCCAGGACCCCTTGAGGGATGTCAGAGAGTCAGTTTAGGCCCAGTCCCTGCAGGCCAGGCTGAGGGACCCCACTGGTGCACGAATCTGTGCACTGTGCCTCTAGTATATCATTTTTTAAGTTGGTATATCACTTTTCACTTTATATTTTCAGTGTGTCAGTTGCTCTCACACTTAAAAAGTATCTTGTGAGCACTATACAGCTTTTGTTTTTACCAAAATCCTGTCTGTTTTCCCCATCTCATTTCTTAAAATGAAAATATTTAGTTCATTTTTGTTTAATGTAATTGCCAGGACAAAAGCCGCTTTTTCCTTACTGTAAACTTCAATAAGCTATGAGAAGCACCTTGTAATTAAACCCCAAGATTATTAGCTCCTCTGGTTCAAACGCCCCCTTAGTTCAAACTAAAAGACACAAGTTACTTTCAAGGCTACATTCTTCTATGCACCTCCTCCCTGCTGTTTCTACAACTCAGTGATAATTTGCACCAAGGAGTCTCTAGTTAGTAGAAAGTTTCTTTCTCTCCTCACCTTCAAACAAGCCTCTTTTGAACTCTTCATAACTTTTGCTCTAAGAATGTTACAGGTTTTGGAAATATACTGGTAAGACACTCCCCTAGGATATCTGCCTGGACTATCTCCTGAAAAACAAACTCAACTTTAACCAAAAATCCCCCTCTCTTCCTTGTTATCTAACAACAGCATCCATTACCCTTTAAAAGGGGAAGCCACTTTTTAAAAAAAATATATAGTTTATTGATTTTTTAAAGAGAGGAAGAGAGAGGGTCAGAGAGTTAGAAACATCAATAAGAGAGAAACATTAATCAGCTGCCTCCTGCACACCTTCCACTGGGGATGTGCCCGCAACCAAGGTACATGCCCTTGCCTGGAATTGAACCTGAGACCTTTCAGTCTGCAGGCCTATGCTCTATCCACTGAGCCAAACCAGTTAGGGCCACTTTTTGTGTCTTGCCCTTGTATTGCTTAGCAATGCACTGGCCCTTTCCCTTCCAGGAAAGTAACATAAACTTCCTCTATGAATCTCTTCTTTTTATATATATACTAGAAGTCTGGTGCACAAAAATTTGTGCACTTGGTGGGTGGGGGGGGAAGGAGGAGGGTTTCTCAGCCCAGCCTGTGCCCTCTCACAGTCTGGGACCACTCAGAGGATGTCCACCTGCTGGCTTAGGCTTGCTCCCCAGGAGATCGGGCCTAAGCTGGCAGTCAGACATCCCTCTGGCAGCCCGGGAGCCCTCAGGGGATGTCCACTTGCCAGTGGGGAGCAGGCCTAAGCTGCAGTTGGACATCCTTAGTGCTGCTGAGGCAGGAGAGGCTCCTGCCATCACCGCTGTGCTGGCAGCCATTAGCCTGGCTTGTGGCTGACCAGAGCTTCCCCTGTGGGAGCACACTGACCACCAGGGGGCAGCTCCTGCATTAAGCATCTGCCCCTTGGTGGTCAGTGTGTGTCATAGTGACCAGTCATTCCCAGGTGTTCTGCTGTTAGGGTCAATTTGTATATTATCCTTTTATTATATAGCATAGAGGCCGGGTGCATGGGAGCTGGCTGGTTTTCCCTGAAGGGTGTCCTGGATCAGGGGTTCCCGCTGAAGTGCCTGGCCAGCCTGGGTGAGGGACTGATGGCCATTTTCAGACTGGCCATGCCCTGCTATGACCCAAGCTCCCAGTTTCTCCTTTTTTTCTTTCTTTCTTCCTCCCCCCCCTCCATTATTTATTTATCTTCTATAATTGAAACTTTGTTGCCTTGAGCAGAGCCAGGGCAGGTGGGAATCTTGGCTTCCTCCATCACCAGGGGCAACCCAAGCCTCCTGCATGCTCCAGCTCTGTGGCTGCCACTATCTTCGTTGGGTTATTTGCATACTTGCTCCTGATTGACTGGTGGGCATGGCTGGTGGGCATGGCTTGAGCATAGTGGAGGGATGGTTAATTTGCATGTTTCTCTTTTATTATATAGGCTATTTTTATTGATTTCAGAGAGGAAGGGAGAGAGAAATAGAAACATCAATGATGAGAGAGAATCATTGATTGGCTGCCTTGTGCATGCCCCCCACAGGGGATTGAAACTGCAACCAGCCCATGTGCCCTGACCGCCCCTGGAAATTGAACCTTGACCTCCTGGTTCATAGGGCAACGCTCAACCACAAAGCCATGCTGGTCGGGCTAGGCTCTCTTCTTTTAATTGTGAATTAGTTCACAGCCTATGTTACTGGCCAAATCCTAACAGTAATTATTGATATAATTGGGTTTAAATCTAATTTTTTTCAGTTGTTTTTATTTGTGGTGCCAGTTTACTTCTGTTCACTTCCTTGACTTCCTTTAGTTTAGGTGAATTAAGTAATTAAAAAAAAGTATATCTTATTTCTACTAGCTAGTTAATTATACATTCTTTTAGTAATTGCTTTCAAATTGCACTGTGTGATAATGTAGCCACTAGCCATGTGTCTGTTTAAAATAGCTTTATTGAGGTATAATTGATAAACAACAAATGGCACATACTTAAGTTCATAATTTGATAAGTTTTAACATATATATATATACATGCCTGTGAAATCACCACCTCAGTCAAGATAATTTGACCTCCAAAATATGCCGTACACCCTTGTTGGTCCTGCCGTCCTGTTCCTCCCCATCCCTGCTTCTTTTAGCTATTTAGTGCTATAAAATTTCCCTAAATACTGCTTCATTTTGATATGTTTTGCTTTTATTTTAATTAAATTCAGAGAGCTACTTACCTAATTTCCTTTTGATTTTTTTCTTTTTGACTCATGGATTATTTAGAAGTAAGATACCTTCCTAGGACATGGGCCTGGACTGTCTGTGTATTGGGGATTTTCCAGACATTTTTCTGTTGTCCAAGCCAATAACAAATTCCTGGGCTCATGAAATCGGATATCCTATTATCCAGAGGGGGAATTATATTCAAGAACCACAGGTATTTTATGCCAGTGGTCATGGCCAGAGTAAATTCCAACAGAGGGCAGCATTCAACATTTGAAAATTCTGTAAAAAATTCTGTGATTCAGTCAAACAGGTGGGGCCAGGCAGATGAGGAGCCCCACCCTTTCATGCTGATTGGCAGAGTCGATTCTAATCTCAGAAAATTTCAGTTGTGCTCATTTAACTTCCTATATTGTTTCGACTTCCTTTATATTCTCGAGTAATGAGAGAAGCACCCAGCGGTTTTCAAGGACCTTTCTTGGAGAGAACACATCCAGAAAGAACCATCTGTATTTGCCCACTGGTAAGATTTATTTAGAACTTGGGGAAGGAACCAGTTTGTTTCTGGAATTGTCTAGGCTGGAGACCATTGGGACATCCAAATAATACTCTTCTTTTAACTGAATATATATCAATTACACATTTCTCTGGCAACCACCTGAGGGCCCATTTGGGTTCTTGCAGCTTTCGGGGTACAGATCTTTATCGTGGCTCAGCCCTTTCCCCTCAGCCCTGCTTTTTCTGCCAGAGCGGCTGGATTTCTCAGCATATTCATGATCACAACTTACTAATGAGAAACAGCTTTCATTTTCGAGCTTCAAATACCCTACTTCCTTTGTCGTGGTGATTAGTTCTTTCTCCCTCTTTTCCCTATCGTGTAAATAATTAGCAAGATAAAAATATCCAGAATAATATTATAGAAAATTCAAGGCAAGGAAGTCCTGGGGAGCCTTCCCTTACGGCTGGACCTGCTAGCGGGTTGTCTGAGGCCCTGCCAGCGGAGCTCTGGGGTGCAAGTGGCCTATGGCAGGCCTGCAGGGTGCGTGACTCAGCTGATCTGGTGAGCACAGCCCAACGAGGGCTCGGCCTTGTTCCCTCCCAAGTGGGAATACTATCAGGTTAGGTTTTCAAACCGAGTCTTTCACTTAATACTCATTTCAAAATAAGATGCAAAATTTCCCTCAAGTGAGGGTGTTGGAGGAGCTGGAGTGCAGGAGAAGCACCATTTCCTGACTTCTGGGGGCCCGCCCAGCCCCGTCTGTTTATTGCTGTCGTCCTGCGCTTTCCTGCGTCTGTGACACTTTTCATTTACCAACACATCCTGGCGATTGTTCCAGGTCATAACTTTTCTTCTCTTGTTCTCTGGCCTTTTTTTTTTTTTTTTAATTTAAATTCTTTATTGTTGAAAGTATTACATATGTCTCTCTGGCCTGCCTTTTGACTTTTTTCATGATTCAGCTTTTGAACAGAAGCTCTTACCTCTAATACATGAATGAATGAATGTTCAGTTGATCATTTTTTCCCCTAAGGGTTTGCACTTCTTGTGTTCTACTTAAGGGTCTGTCTACTTCATCATGAAGACATCCTCTTAGCGTTTCTTATATAGTTAAGTTTCGGATCCACCTGGATTTGCATTTCTGTAGGTAGAAGATTCTTTTTTTTTTTTTTTTTTTTGGCTATCCAATTAATCTGTCATCCTAATAAATAAAATGCCAGAGGTCATCAAACAACCTGATGGAAGACCAAACAGCAGGCTGCGTGGGGTGACAAGGCCAGCAGGGGGGTTAGTGAGGGACAACCAAACGACTGACCATGCAGGCTGGGGGGCGACAAGGGCTCAGTCTGGGAGTAGCCTGCAGCTGAGGTATGTGCCCTTGACTAAAGTATGTGCCCTTGGAATAGAACTGGGGACCTTTCAGTCCATATGCCAACTCTCTATCCACTGAGTCAAATTGACTAAGGCTGTGTATTTGTTTGAAGGGGTGTGTGTGTGTGTGTTTGCGCAGTTATGCCAGTTTCCATCTCATGAAAAGACCATCCTTTCTCTCAGCTCAGTCACTTCACCTTTCTGAGCTTTGGTTTCCTAAATGTCTTTGTAACACCTGCCCTGCCTGTCTTAGATTTAAAAATGTAGTTACCAATGAGGGTCAAAGGGCAGAGTAGGGGAAATGCTATAAAACCATAGGATGCTTGCCCTGGCTAGGTAGCTCAGTTGGTCAGAGCATTTTCCCACAACCCAAAGTTTGGGGTTTGATCCCTGCTCAGGGCACATACAAGAAGCAGCCAATAACTGCATAACTAAAGGGGAACAACAAATTGATGTTTCTCTCTAAAAATCAATAAATTTTAAAAAATAAAAAAAGTAGATTAGTGGTAGAAAATAGCTTAGGGCTGGGGAGCTGGGGAGGAAAGTGGGAGCAATTGCCAAAGGGAATGGGGTTCCCTTGGGGAGTAATGAAAATGTTCTAAAGCTGATAGTGGAGATCATTGCACAACTCTGTGAAAATATGAAACTCCATTAAACTGTGTGGTATGGGAATTACATCACAATAAAGATGTTTAAAAAAACTACCATGCTTAATAAATATGGTCTTATTATATCATTAAAAGTGGATCTTGGATGATGGTACAACAGTGTGAATGTACTTAATGTATGTAATGTCTTGGATGGTGGTGATGGTTACACAACCGTGTGAATCCACTTAAAAATGGTTAGAATGGTAAAATTTATGTCATGTATATTTTACCCTTATAAAAAAATTTAAGTGATTCTTTACACTTGTCCTTAAGGTTCGAGGTGCTCCATTCCTTGGGTAGGGGCATAGAGTAAAGCAAGAACATAAAAGAGCCTCACTCTGTTCAGAACATCAAGAAAATATTGAAAAAGCTATCTTGGTGACATGAATATTGGCATCACAACCCAACCGTTACTTCAGTTTCCTCCTTTCTAGAACACTGAGTGGTATGGGTCTTCGTTTGCAGTAGTTTTGGGAGGCAGATCCTGGCCACCCAGTTGCAAAACATACGTGTTAAAGTCGGTGACTGAAGCCTTTTTATCTGCCTGTGCCTGTCTAATCATCTCAACACCAAAACCAAAATCAAAGGCTTACAAACCCAGCGGTTAAGAACTTTTAAACAACTAGCTGAATCCCTTCGAGCAAGGCCCAGGAGGGGATGAAATAGATCGATTGGGATGTAATCCCTTTTCCTTTCCCTCACCCCTTCCTGGAAGGAGTATATAAGGCCCAAGGCCAGATGTTGGAGTCAAAGTAGGAGCAAGGCTAGGGCCTGTGAGTCAGTCATGTGCCACTTAACGAAGAAGCAACGAAGCACATGCACGTTCAGAAGGTTTTTGTTTTCCTGTTGGTATTTGTCCCTGACTAGTGTCCTGTGGTTCAAGTCCAGATCAATGCGAGGTTCAGTCCTTCTCCACTTTCCTAGGGAGGCTTACAGAGCCCAATCAGCTTTTAGCCCGAGTCCCCGAGCAGGACTTCAAGCAGGAGCTAAGATTTATGATGGTGGAAACCACTTGGTGGTTAAGTCAAGCCAGGCCGTCCTCATGGTGCAGTCAGCGGGGACCAGCTCCCCCAAGTCCTGCAGCTCCTGCAGCACCTCCAAGTCTTCCAGCTTCTCTGAGGTGAAAGACCCCATACATTATTCATTTCAATAACGAATAGACAGACATATATGTCAAGATTGAGGCGAGAAACTGTTTAGAGCAAGTGACTGAATAATGATCCATGCAGATCACAGTAAGAATGTCACTAACTTCAGGTTCATGATTCACTGGCTAATTATTCATCTTCCTTTTATTTTTGTTTTATTTTATTTTTAAAAAATATATCTTATTGATTTTTTTACAGAGAGGAAGGAGAGGGATAGAGAGTCAGAAACATCGATGAGAGAGAAACATTGGTCAGCTGCCTCCTGCACGCCCCCTGCTGGGGATGTGCCCACAACCAAAGTACATGCCCTTGACCTGAATTGAACCTGGAACGCTTGAGTCCGCAGGCCGACGCTCTATCCACTGAGCCAAACTGGTCAGGGCTCTTCTTCCTATTAAAAAAAGAGCTAAGACTGGGAGGGCCTAGGGTCAATCCCTTACAAATGACACAAGTGGAAGCCCTGAGACACACCCTCTTGTCCTCCTCCTTGCCCACACTCATCCACAGCACAGCCCCTGAATGCCTCTGTTGACCTTTAATAACTAGCCAGATATTTCTCCAGCAAAATGGTTTTATTTGGGAATAACAAAGAATTTAAATTTAAAATATGTGGTCTCATGGGGTACACATGCGAGTCCAGAGAACAAAGGAGAGGAACACTCTTTATTCTTAATAGATTTGAGGGGTGGTGGGCAGGGGAGGGGGCAGGGATACTGGTGTAAAGGAGTCTATAGAAAGAAATTGAATGTGTAACCAGACAAACTCCAATGGGTCCGCGCTGCCTGTCACTACTCGAGCCAATTAAGCAGAGACAGGGTTGAACCATATGTGAGCGTTTATTCCAATATTGCTGACAGTATGGGAGAGCAGCAGGTCGTCCACAAAAATCTGCTCTGGACCCCACCATAAGCCAATTGCTCAGATTGGTAAAAGTAGGCGAAAGGGCAAATGGGCAGTTTACAGATATGCACAGCCTGGGGATCTTGGAAGGGCTTAGACATATGCAAGAGCTGGGGACCTTCAAAAGGCTAGTGATTCTGGTTTCTGCAGCAGAGCTGTTCATCTTTCCAAGATAACAGGCAGCTCCAAATGGGGAGGGCGGACTGCATTCCCAGGTGAGCCTCCAGGTCCGGAGGGCGGCTGCCAGCCAGGTTAGGATGTGCCTCCTTTAATAAGAACAAAACAATCCCGGTTAACAGAGCATGAGTAATATTTCTTACAATTCTAGCTGGTTCCCTAGCATTTTATTTCTGCCCCTATCAGATGGTAAAAGGATAATGATTTTTCATTGGCTGAGTTATGGCAGGCTCCCATTGGCTGAGCTGTTACTGGGCAAGTTGGAATCTCTTCTTCCTCCTGCTGAGGTAGTAAGTAGTGTAGTATCACTTCCTGTTCAAGATGTGGTGAGTGGCCCATTGCTGAGAGTTTTCTCTTCAAGCCTCCTGACTATTTTACATGAGTTTCCTGTTGAATGAACCCTCATCTCCAGCTGCTGATCCGCGTCTGCCAGGCTGGGCCTGGGTGCGGACTGGGGTTTGAGCATAAATTCTCGAGGGAGGCAGTCCTGGGTTTATTTGCTGGTCTTGCCACTTGTCAGTCTCCTCATCCGTACACTATGTCCAGTCATTAAAATATAGCTACAATGGTGGTGAGGACAGTGGGAGGCCTGGGGCTACTCCAAGTATTCGATCTGTTCTGTCTCCAATTATTCTGCTCAGGTAGACATTCAAAGCTGGGGCCTGAAGACTGGTCTTTTTAAAAAGCTTTCCAGTTAGTTCTCAGATCAGTCAAGTTGAGAACCATCATTGTGTGTTAATATTTAGATAGAAACGTGTGGGGACTTAGAGACAAACAGACCTTGTTCTTACACTCACTAGCTCACTTGGCCAAGTCTTTCAACATCTTCAGGCCTCACTTTCCTCATCCATAAAATGGGAACAAAAATAGCATCCACTTCTGAGTTGAAATGAGCCAGCTGAGGTGACTGTGTCCGACGCATACGCAGTGTTGGGTAAACGTTAGCTGGTGCCATTAGGCCAGCTCCTTTTTCTTGGGTGACAGAAAACCCAAAGACCTTCTGATCTTGGTGCACAGGCCACTCTGTCTTAGCTCAAGTTCGTGGCTTTTCCAGCACGTTGTTTGTTTCAAGTCCTAAGTGTCAAGGGAAAGAGGGCTATATGTTATTGTGGAATAATTGTGTGTTTGGTCCACCAGGACTGAGTTTGGGTCTATGATCAGTTTGAGTCTCAGTTTCCTCATCGGGGACCCGGGAGAACAAGACCCTGCATTGCTGTGAGCATTAGAGATAACGTGTGTGAAGGATGCAGCCTCTAGGTACTGCATGATGGTCAGCATTTTGGTTGTGAAATGTACGAGATGTGAAAACAAAAAGGCAGGAAACCCCTAAGAAAATTCAAACAGGAAACAGAGACATAGGAGTGGGCGGAGGTTGAAGAAAAGCTGGGGAGGGCCTGGGCCTCAGGGCCCTGGGGGCAGATCTCCATCCATATTACACCAGGCTTGACACTACACTGGCACTGGTGACTCCTAACCTGGGCGCGTGGCCAGGGTTGCGACAGTGCTGTTGCCTGCGGGCTAGGCCAGCCCCACCCGCCTCCCCCGCTTTTCTGCTAGCAGCCTGCTCAGACCCAAGGAGAACCCCTGCCGTCCCATCTGAGGGGCTGGGCCATGGCTTCTGTGCAGATTTGAGCCACTGCCCCGAGGGACGATTCCTCTTCCCAGACCTCTTTCAAGGGAGAATGGCATTTCTCTTGCCTGTCTTTAAAAATGACAGGGGTTATTGCTACTAAACGGAGCCAGCATGAGTGCTTTCCAATGAGGCACGTCCAGCTTCCTGGTATTTAATATGCATGCTGACTACCGTCACCTCCCGCTTCTGAATGGTTGGAAATTGGGCATCTGTTTCTTTAAATAAGAAACACGACTTGTCTGTCACTCATCTGTTCTCCTGTCTTAGGAATCAGATTTATTCTCTAGTTCTTTCTGTTGAGAAAGTTTCTTTCTCTAACACCAGATTCTGCCCTTCTGCCGCGGGGATATGTTTGCACAGTTCTCTGGTGGCTTTTTCAAAGCCCTGCTTCGTTTGCTAGTGAATTCTGGATGTGCTGAACAGAGAGCCAGGAAGTGAGTCCCCGGTGAGAGACGAAAGTGAAAGAGAGGTTCCTGGAGGCGGTTCTGTCCCCACCCTTTCCTTCCTGCTCCGTTTCATGGTTTCCCCCCTCTCTGGTTGTGTGGAATGTGATCGTGTGAAATTAGGAGGTTAGGGGCCTTGGCATCGGAGACCTGGTGACTATAATGTTGCTGGTTCAGGTGGAGCAGGTGAGTGCTCGTGCAGAGTGGCTTCTGGACACCACGTTGCTGGGACTTGCCGAGTGAGGACGCCTCTGGCTCCCGCCAGGATCTCCACGTGTGTTTCTCTCTGAGCTACAGCCACCGGCCTTGCTCCTTCTCAGCTCTGGGAACCTCCAGTTCCTCTGCTGCATTTCTCAGCTCCTCTGCTACGTTTCTCAGTCTCCTCAGAACCTCAGCGGCCTCAAGCATAGGCAGTGCCTCCCTCCTGCTGGATCAGCTTGGAGATTCCACAAGACGATTCAATGGTTCTCAACCTTCCTCATGCTGCGACCCTTTGATACAGTTCTACATGTGGTGGTGACCCCCAAACATAAAATTATTTTCGTTGCTACTTCATAACTGTAATGTTGCTACTGTTATGAATCGTAATGTGAATATCTGTTATACAGGATGGTCTTAGGCGACCCCTGGGAAAGGTTGAGAACTGCTGCTTTATGTTTTGTTTCCTCTCTGGTGCTGGGGCAGAGGGCTAAGTGAATCCTTCTGTCACATCCCAAAGGCCTGGGTCCTTGGTCTTGAAGGCCCACTGTCCCTTTCTCCCCCTACTCTATTCTAGGTTCTTTCTTGATCCTGGCTTCCTACCCTGGGAGGTTCCCAAAAGACAGTTCTTGAAATCTTTTGGTCCATATCGCTGAATGGATCTGTGTCTTTGCAAAATGTGTCTTTGCTTTGTGTGTGTGCACTATTTTTTAACTATGTGACCGGAAGTAAGTACTTTCTCTGTGTTTCTGTTCATTAAATGGGGTTAATATTAATACAATAACATGAGGTGATTGTGGGCATTGCAAGGTGATAAGAGGTATTAACTGCTTGCGACTGGCTGGCTAAGTACCCAACAAGTGTTAGCAATTATTATTACAAATGTATTACTTGTATTATTTTACTCATCCCCCCTTTTTTTAAATTATTCTACCGATTTTTTACAGAGAGGAAGGGGGAGGGATAGAGAGTTAGAAACATCGATGAGAGAGAAACATCGATCAGCTGCACACTCCCCACGGGGGCTGTGTCTGCAACCAAGGCACATCTCTTTGACCGAAATTGAACCTGGGACCCTTCAGTCCACAGGCCCACGCTCTATCTGCTGAGCCAAACCAGTCAGGGCAACTCATTCGTTTTTTTTTTAAAAGTAAGCACTTTGTGTAGTTAACATTCAGTGTATTTTGCCAGGTTCCAATTTCTAACCACTACACAGTATTGAGTGATGGTCGGTTTCCCCACTTCTCCATAAGGACTTGCCCTTTGACCCTGGACCTGATCCAGCTTACAAATCTTTGCCAATCTGATAGGGGTAAAGTGGGCATCTCCTTGCTTTCTTCTGCATTTCCCAGGTTACGACGAGTTTGAGCACCCCTGATGCACTTTGGCTACTTGAGCACCAGGTCAGGGAACCCCGTGTTTGCACCCATTGTCTGTCTACAGGGATTCTTTTTCTTGTCCATTTGCAGGAGACCTTTGTATGCTCCAGACAGTACTAGTCCTGTCAGGTGCTGAGAACACGGGCATGGCAGATGCAGCCTCTGGCCTTGTGAAGCTCAAAGCCTAGGACAGAAGCTAGTCACAGAACAGAGGGACAGGGCTGGGCTGGGTGCTCAGGAGGCAGCGAGGGTCGGGGACGCCCCCTGGGCCGGGATTTAGCAACAACAGGATTGCATTCTGTTGTGTTTTCACTCAGTCTTTATGAGCAGAATCAATGGTGTGACGGACACGGGTGTTACCTGGTGCCTTTACCTCGCCCTCCTCGGGGGATGAGGCATGTCCAGACACCTCACTCAATCCTCTGAGCTGTAAGATGGTCTATGTCATCTGGAAGCTTATATTCCACTGCGGGAAAGAAAAAAAAGGAAGTTTCAAGGAAAGAGGTGGTTTTTTTGTTGTTGTTTGTTTCTACTTTTAACATCAGAGAACATCTCAACTGACTGACAGCAAAAAGGCCAGGCTAATGTGTGTTTTGTTCACTGTTACATCTCCCAGACTCCAACCACGATCAGAGCCCAAGGATTTGCCTCTTGGGTAAGGTTGGCTGGGTTGATTCCGGGGTTTTCTAAGGGTGGGATCTGGTGGCCTAGGGGCCCATGGAGGTGACCCTTGTATTTGGGTGTTGATGGGAAAACCACAAGACTTAGCTGTGGGAGTTAGCAGACCCTCTGTGAGCTGTGGTGAGGGTCCCCACAGTTTCCAGATCTCAACATCTCTCAGAAGTGCTCCGTCAATATTTATCGAATGAAAACATAAAAGTTATATTTTTTATGTTTTTAAATATATTTTTATTGATTTCAGAGAGGGTAGAGGGAGAGAGAGATAGAAACATCAATGATGAGAGAGAATCATTGATTGGATGCCTCCTGCGCATTGAGGATCGAGCCCACAACTCAGGCATATGCCCTGACTGGGATTGAACCCTGATCGTCTAGGAAAAACATAAAATTTATGATAAACCTAGACTATTGGTAAATTCCGGAAGTATAAAAAGAAAGCAATCCTAGTCATCATTTAGTCCAGCTTTCTAATTTTGGAATATGGTAATGAGACCCCCACCCCTAAAACACCCAAACTTACACAGCTGAAACTAACAATTTCTTGGTTCTACGAGCCTTACTATGAAATTATGGGAGGTGCCCTGTCCAGTTTGGCTCAGTGGATAGAGCATTGGCCGGTGGACTCAAGGGTCCCGGGTTTGATTCCCGTCAAGGGCATGTACCTTGGTTGTGGGCACATTCCCAGTAGGGGGTGTGCAGGAGGCAGCTGATCGATGTTTCTCTCTCATCGATGTTTCTAAGTCTCTATCCCTCTCCCTTCCTCTCTGTAAAAAATCAATAAAGAAGAAATTGTGGGAGGTGCCTCAGAGTTAAAACAGGAAGTAAAGCCCGCTTTACTCTTCATTCGGCTTAAACTCTTGGCTTGGCTAGACCAGCGGAAAGCAAGCAGCGGCGAAGGTCCCAGGCCTGTGAAGAGGCAGCGGTGAAGGTCCCGGGCCTGTGAAGAAGCAGCCGGGCGGGTCCCGGGATTTGCCGTTGTTAAGGTCAGTGGGGCCCCTGAGGAGGAAGGCCATTGATTCTAGGGTGCTGAGGGTGGGATCTGGTGGCTGTGGGCTCCTGGAAATAAGCCTTGTGTTTGAACCGAGAGCCTGTGGGCCCACAGATTGCACATCTCAAGGCCTCTCTAGCTTAGGCCGGTGCATTCCTATTTGTTTTTTTCTGAAATGCTCCAAGCACAGTGATTCGTATGCAGGTGAAACTTGTCAAATAATATAAAGCAAAAGTTAAATCTCAAAGAACTTTGCTGCTACAGCTAACCATTTCTCAACACATACCCACCCACATAGAGGCCCACTAACATGAGCACACACACATGAACACACACGCACACATGCACAAAGTTCTAAACATTCAGCCATTTATTTATTTATTTTGAGAAATTTAAAAATTACAGAGAAAATTACTGACAAAATTTGAGACTGTACCCAGGTTTAGCATTTATAGATGAACTTAGGATTTTCATTCAGTTTGAAAATGATAGGGTTTTGTTGAATTTTGAACAACTTCACTGGGCTGTGTGAAAGTGCTGGTTTCAGGCCCGCTGGGGACAGTGTTTGCAGAGTGCACATCTGGCAGGTTCTGGGGGAGTCCCCACTTTGAGGTGGCCACCCCGGACGGGAGGGAATAGCTAGCTACACTATCCCTATGGGCTGGGCCTGAGAGCCATTTTCAAGTCCTGTTGAGCTTGGAATGAGATGCAGGCTTTTGTCTCTGATGATGACTGCAAGTTTTGGATTTCTTTTCCCCGGTTATCCATATCCCTAAAGGATCTGGGATGCTGCTAGAATATTGCTAGAAGGATTGTTTGTGATTAGATGAGATTTATTTGTAGTTAAATCGTGACCATAAGGCAGTGGTAGATTTGTGGCTGAGGTCTAAATTTAGGCTCCAGCACGAACTAGCTTGGTTTGTAAGGTTCTGACCTCTCTCTGCTATAGTGAAGTTAAGAATTCCTGTTTTTGTGCCTTGGGGTGATTTTTTTGGTCTTTTAAAAAAATTCAAATAATTTTAACATTTAAAAATATAATTATACTAGAGGCTGGTGTTGCTCAGTGGTTGAGTGTAGACCTGTGAACTGGAGGTCATGTTCAATTCCCGGTCAGGGCACATGCCTGGGTTGTGAGCTCGATCCCCAGTGTGGGACATGCAGGAGGCAGCCAATCAATGATCCTCTCTCATCACTGATGTTTGTATCTCCCTCTCCCTTCCTTTCTGAAATACATAAAAATATATTTAAAAAAATATTAATCTAACCAAGTTTCTAGCTCGTGAGTTTGTTCAGTAAACTTAGGCCCCAGGGTCCCTATATTAGAACCCAGTGTCTAGCAGCAGCTGTGGTTAACGGTGTAAAAGCTTGTGCAGGCGATTGCTCTCCAGGCACTATGACTAGAAAACTGGGCGACCTAAACAAACAAACAAACAAACAGACTGACTGTCCATCGCACCCGTGTGTGCTGGAACCCTGAGCCAGGAAAGAAACCTCACTAGCATTTACTAGGTGGCCATTTTGATAGGATGCAAAAATCACTTAGGAAACGTTGTCATGTTACGGCAAAGATAATGCAACGAGCGCGATGAGCTGGCTACAGAGGACAGGAGCCCAGCCTCAACCATGTTCTAACGAAACTCCTGTTCTAACTACAGGGACCCTGGGACCTGCGTTTACTGGACAGTCTCATGAGCTAGAAACTTTGTTAGATTAATATTTTTAAAACCGATATATTTTTATTTATTCCAGAAAGGAAGGGAGAGGGAGAGAGAAAGAAAAACATCAATTAATGAGAGACGATCATGGGCCTTGAATTGTGATATACATACAGGGTGGGCAAAATAGGTCTACAGTTGTGAGTACACAAACACAGAGTTTATTCTTGAATTATCATTTGTTCATTATTGTATTATAATTAATAATAATTATTATTAACCTACTTTTGTCCACCCCTGTATATATGCTGTCAGAAAACACTTTTTGAACAAAAGCTTTAAAAAGGCTTATTCCTTTTGACTCTAATACTACTTCTGGGCAAGTAGTCTAAGAAAATAATCAACGGTGTACATAGAGATTTACACTTTAAGATCATCCTAAATGTAATCAGAGACTGGTTGCATAAATTATGGTCCATGCATTTGATTAGCTGCTTTACAGATTTAAAAATTCATATTGCAGAAGGAAAAAATGAAGACCTCAAGATGTACTTACAATATCATCAAGGGAAAAATACTCTTACACCTCAAGAATATGGTGTGTTTAATTGTGTCCCAATTATGCCCCCATTAATTAATTAATTATCTGTCTAGACTTGGTGGGACAAACTCAGATGACCAGGAGTCAGCAATAACGGCCTACCCCCTGGTACTTCAATGTCTAGAGAGCTGAGCCGAACCGGAACACATGAACACACAAGACAGAATTAGTATGCAATCACACAGGTTGATTTACCTATTCCTAGTGAGTCCTAGGCTCCAGCAAAGGCCACCCGCCCCCGAAAGACGGATGACGAAGACGGAGACAGACAGGTGGCCACAGTTGGTTCAGGCTCACAAAGCAGAGCAGCCAATCAGGGGCTTGTCTCATGGAGTGACGTGGAGTCCTCCTCTCATCAGGCAGGAGACGTCCACTGGAGAAAATCTGATGCTTATATAGCCAGTAGTAAACCACTTGTGTCTTATCAGTGTGGGCCAGACGGTGTGCCTTTGCTAGGAGCAGGGTGTTTTTGCTTTAAGGGCTCAGGGCATTCACATCAAGATAGTCAGGCGTTCACTACATTTTGGAAGTTACAGAGTATTGGGGTCTTCACACAGCAAACATTTCACACAATAATTATTTCACACAATAATCATTTCCACACATTAGAAGGGTTTCCTTATGACCATACCATTATTATTACAAATTGTGAGGGAAAATATATAGACATAAAATATTTGGCATGAAAGACAATAAAGTATTATTATGTGTTTATCTTAGGATGATGGAATCATAGGTAATTTTGATTTTTCCTTTTTATCTTTATTTTGTAAAATGAATACAATAAGGATTCTTATCATCAGAAAAAAATAACTGGGGAGGGGGAAAAAAGAAGATTCTGCTTGCATTAGATTCTTTGGTTGATTTTATTCTGTAAAGTAAGATTTTAACACTGGCTAGAAATGATATAAAATTTTAAAGACACTGAATCCAATGGTACCCAACAGGGCTGGACCTAGTTTAGGCTCATTCCAGTATAGGAATACAAATGGATCTTTAAATAGAGATCTTAATTTAGAGGGTTGTATGTACATTTATAATGCACATGGTAAAAATTTGAAATGGGGGAAAATGTTTCGCTTTCCGCTTCACCCATAGGCCTTCCCCACACTCACCCAGGCCTATTTCCTCTCCTCCGAGGCAACCACCGAGCTGCTTCTTGTGTGTTTTTGTCCAAAGATCTGTGATTCTGAAATCGATGCACCACTTCGATCACACATACCCAACCATGATGCCCTTTGCATTCTTTTTAATAGTTGACTAGAGTAGCATCAGACATGGTTAAAAGCTTATTTAACTTTTCTGATTTTCATTAAATAGTTGTTTCTGCTCCTTTATTATTTCAAGCAACGCTGCATGAATAACCTGTACGTGTGTTTTGTACACTGATGTTTAACACGTCAAGTGCCCATCCTGTTTTGTCTTCCTTTCTGTCTCGGTCACCGGTGACTGACATGGCGCTGAACATGTTAAGCTAATGTCTGGGAAAAGACCTGCAAGTTCGGTTGTGGGGTCGCCCTAACTGGTTTGGCTCAGTGGATAGAGCGTCAGCCTGCGGACTGAAGGGTCCCAGGTTCAATTCTGGTCAAGGGCATGTACCTTGGTTGCAGGCACATCCCCAGTGAGGGGTGTGCAGGAGGCAGCTGATCGAGATGTTTCTCTCTCATTGATGTTTCTAACTCTTTATCCCTTTCCCTTCCTCTCTGTAAAATAAATCAATAAAATATATTAAAAAAAAATAAATTGTGGGGTCAAAGGAACTGTATATTTTGACAGATGTGGCCAAATCACCCACCTACCTTTTTTGTTGTTGTTGAAAATGGTCTTTTGTAATTTCAATTTGCTTTTAAAAAATTGATTATGAATGAGTTGAACGTCTTTTCATATGTAAAAACGCCATTAGCTATAAAAAATAAAGCCGCTGGTACTTTTTTCTCTGTCTGCTTATGATCTTTACCCAGTTAGGCATTGGATGGTTGGTCTTTCTCTCTCTTTTTTTCCTTAAACTGACTATAGGAGCCCTATTTATTAATTTATTGCTTTTATTTTTTAAAAATGTTATTATTACTTTTTTGCACCTCTTTCTTTTGCTCTTCTCTTTTTCCCTCTCATTTTTCTTCTCCTTTCCTCATTTTAGTTTTTCTCTTTCTTTTCTTTCTCCTCCCCCCTTTTTTCTTTTTTAAAGATAGTTCTTTCTTATTGAAAGTATTACATATGTCCCCTTTTCCCCCACTGACCCACTTCAGCCCATCCCCACCCCCTGCCTCAAGTTCTCACTGCCCCATTGTCTGTGTCCATGTAGGAGTCCTATTAAAGAAAAAAAATCAGTCCCATTCCTATTACATATTACTGCCCATTTTTCTCAGTGCAAGATTTAATTATTTTTTGAAATTTTGTGGGGTTTTTTCTTCAGAATATTTTAGTTTTTATTTAAATACATTTTATCAATTTTTCTTCAGTGGCTTTCAGGTTTTCTGTAATACTTAGAGAGGTCCTTCACTACTGTAAGATCATTTTTAAAAATTCTCCTACGTCTTATCTTAGTGTTTTAATTTTAAGGATTAAATGTTTGGTCCTTTTGATGTAAGGAGTTCAGTTAGGCTTCATTTCAGCTTGTCCCAGAAGTCTACCCATTTGTTCGAGCACCATGTGTTTGAAAAGCCACCTAAATTGTTTGGTGGTGTGTTTGATTTGGCCATTTTTCATTGTTAACTTCTAATTAACATCTTAATTTCTAATTTCATTGTCAGCGTCTAATAGCCAGTGAGCATCGACTGCATTATTTCTGCTTTTTGGGAATCTAGTAGACTTGTGCTTGTGGGCAGGGTTTGTGACTATTCTGTCCGTGTTTGAATGGACGGGGATTTCCCACTGAGAGGAAATGACTGTGAAATGTTTTGTCGGCTGTGCCACGCGGGTCTTCTGCAGTCTTCCCATATTCAGCCTACTAGATTTTTTAGTCTCTGAGAGAGATGTGTGCAAGTTTCCTGCTATTTGGGGGAAAGTAAGTTCTTTGAGTTCTTTTTAAATGTCCAGTCCTTCTAGTTTTTTTGTTTTCTTGTAAGAACACGCATGTAATTGTGTCACTCCTCCGTGATCTTGTCCCCATGCCTGGGGTTCTCTCTCCTCAGGTTCTCCAAAAGCCTCACTTCCTGCCCCTCCTCCACGCACTTGGTTCCACTCTCTTAAACACAAGAACACACCCTGGCTGGTGTTTAAAGTGTTATTTCATTTATGCAGAGGATGCCTGCATGCTTTCTCCCTAACACAGGAAAGAAGGCACATGCCTTTCCCTCACTGCTTCCCCCCACACTGTCACTTTCCCCTCCACCTCCAGGAGGAACAACTTCATGAGCACGGGAGGTCCCTCTCCAGACCTCGCTTTTGCAGACGTGTCTGTAGTCACTGAAAACCTAATTGTATTGCTTTGAGTATTTTTGAAAAGTAGGTGTATGATTTTTTTGTTATATTGCAACTTGCTTTTTTTTCTCACTGTCACCATAACATGTTTGAATCTCTATCCCAGTGGTTCTCAACCTTCCTCATGCCACGACCCTTTAATCCAGTTCCTCATGTGGTGGTGACCCCCAACCATAGAATTATTTTTGTTGCTACTTCCTAACAGTAATGTTGCTACTGTTGTGAATCGTAATGTAAATATATGATATGCAGGGTGTATTTTCCTTGTTACAAATTGAACATAATTAAAGCATAGTGATTAATCACAAAAACAATATGTAATTATATCTTGTGAAATATTTATTTCTAATTACACACATGTGTTTTCCGATACTCTTAGGTGACCCCTGTGAAAGGGTCGTTCGACCCCAAAAGGGGTCGCGACCCACAGGTTGAGAACCGCTGCTCTATCCCTGTGTAGTTCGGAAGATGGAGTGCACTTTCTAACCTCTGCATGATGTGGTTGGCATGACTACGCCTTCGTTTGCTTAGTGTCCCTTTATTGGAGGACAGGTGGAGTGCTCCTACTTGTTGGAGGTTACCCCTCAAGCTGTGTTGCCACACCAGGAGCATACCCTTTGAGCATCCAGGTGTGTTTCTATAGAGTGTGATTGAGGGAATGAGCTTGCTAGTTTCTCTCCTTATATGTCCGGCAGTTTTGTCTGTTGCACTTTGAATATCTTTTGTGAGGTGCTGGCCCCTTATTTAAGATGTCTTTTGAACAAAGGCATTTTCATGATAACCGATTGCTTTGGCTGTGAGAGATCTCGGCCCAGCAGCCCTTGTGAATCCAATGCAAAGTGTGTCTTTTGAGATACTATCTGTTCAGTTTCCTGACTCAAGAAGACTTGTCTAAACAATGATGTCAGCTCTACATTAAAAGGGAGGGGAAAGGTTTTCCCCATAATTCTAATTCTAAGAGAGAATTTATCAGAGATAGGCACAGGACACATGCAAAAGCCTCTCAATGCAGTATGATTTTTAGCAGTAAAGAAATAGAAAAACGCTTAAGATACACTTTGATATATCCACGTGCTGAAAAACCTACAAATGTTAAAAATATGGCAAAGAAGAATATTTAATGGTAGGGATTAATGTTTGTTTTAAATGTTAAGTGGGGCTGGGGGGTATGTGTATACACCTGGATATACAGCCTGATCCTAACTTTTATATAAATATGTGTGTGTGTGTGTGTGTGTGTGTTGTGGGGGGAGGTGTAAATAATAACTGGGACTATGTTATAACTCATTTTAAAATTTCACCAAAAACACCCCACTGGTTTTATAATCAAAGTGCAGTCAGGAAGGTAGTTTTTAAATGGCTCAAAGTCTTTTTGGTCACTTAAAAAAATGTAAAGCTTACTGTTAGGCTCACCAAAGAAGGAATGCATGAGGCCAAAGTTGTCTGGATTATAAATTTGTTAGTTCATCTGGATACCAGATGGGTTGTGCCCCCAAATGGCGTCCCCACCCAAAGATGGGAGTCAAAGGTTTTTAAGGGACTCTAGGCAGGTAGAGAATTCTCTGTGCAGATCCGGATCTTGGGAAGGTCTGCAGGGGAGAAGTGATGGTCTTAGCAAGTGGAATGTGCTCTAAGCAAAAGGGCATGTCTGTTGTGAAGTGGCCTAAAGGTCAGTATCCAGGGGAGGGGGAATTGATTCAATTATTTGATCAGACCGAACACTTACCTTAATGTGTAAATCAAAAGTATTTCTATTTTAATATCATATGTACAAAATGTATGGGTCCCGGTTCATTACTTCTGCTTAATACCCCTGAGTGCATTCAGGATTTGCATTTTCACCCAAGAATGTCAGCCAATGCAGGGAGCTTAAAGAGCTGGGAGCCATCTGCTTTGCTTTAGGAAGGAAAGGGGTCCAAACAGGTTAAGGTTATTTGAGGTCAAGGAAAGTGCCAAAGGCACAGAGTCTGTGGGGCTGAGGGGATGACGGAGCCAGATGCGAAGTTGAAGGTTTCCAATCCAAGGTTCTCACACAGCAGCTCTCCAGGCACCTCTTAAGGCTGGGCGAGTCGGAGTAAGACTTGAACAAAGCCTTCTTCTGCTTTGCAGAGAGTTGGGAAACCACTGCTTCCAAGGGCATTTTCACATTTATTATTACTGCACCTTGATCACAATTCTGACCATTGGCTCGTTTATAGATCTACCATCCCAAACAGTAAGCTACTCGAGAGCAGGAGCTTAGCTGTTTGTTTGTTTTCTTCCCTCTACCCACAGCAAAATGCCTGATGTGTATTGTAAATGATGTCATAGCATTTGAGGAGGGAACCATGCAGTTAAGGGTACTTTTCTTCCTCATCATAATGTTGTGTGTTGACCTAGGCTACAGCTACATTTGACTAATGCAGACAAGCATGAGTTTCAGCAGTTGTCTGTATGACATTGGGGAAGCGCTGAGCAGTGATGAGGTGGCCTCGCTCAAGTTCCTGAGCCTGGACCATATCCCACCAAGGAAGCAGGAGCCCATCAAGGATGCCCTGATGCTCTTCGAGAAACTCCAGGAGAAGAGAATGCTGGAGGAAAGCAATTTGTCCTTCCTGAGGGAGCTGCTATTCCGAATCGACAGGCTGGATCTGCTGGAAAAGCACCTGAACACCAGCCAGGAACAGATGCGGAGGGAGCTTCAGATCCCGGGCCGGGCTCAGATCTCTGCGTACAGGTGGGGACCATCTCTGCAGCCTCAGCACGGGAGGGGCGGGGGAGCAGACACATCCCGGTGGGAGGGTTGATTGCAGGTTGTTGATGTAGAATGACTTTGGAGGCCCTGGGAAGATGTCCACTCAGGACCAGATGAAGAAATGTGGAGACCTGATGTAGAATTCAGGAAGAATAAAAGAATAAAAGCTCAAACCATAAAATAAAATTATAAAGTGAAACATTACCTGCAAGTATGCTGCCATTAACATAGACCTTTCCTAAATGTTTTCATTCTCTTTCTGATATGTGTCTGTTGTCTTAGTGTTTGTTTTCTTGATGCCCACATTGTGTGCTTACTTTATCTATGTATATAAAAGCCTAAGCGACCAGTTGACCGGTTGCTATGATGTGCACTGATCACCAGGGGGCAGACACTCAATGCAGGAGCTGCCCTCTGGTGGTCAGTGTGCTCCCATATTGGGTTCATGGCTGGCAAACCTAACACACAGTAGGGTCGGGATAAGCGGGAGTGGTGTGGTGTCAGGCCAGGGCTCGGACTCCTCCCTGGCTGCCTGCCATGGCCCCATCCCCGCAGGCCACACCGAGGGACCCCACCGGTGCACCAGGCCTTTAGTTTTGGATAAAGCATCACTACTTTTTATCCTGAAATCCTCCTCCCACTTGCTTGTGGGTGACTGTAGAAATTTTAAATGGAGAATTTCCTACACTTGCATTATAGAATCCTCCAATGAAGGACACACTGCCAGGTGTTCCAGATGGGGCAGGCCAGAACCCTCAGAGACTGTTTAGCCCCAGTGAGGCCTGCTGCTGCTGACAGAATGACACTGACTTGGGTGTCAAGCCTGCCAAAGGCCTTGCAGCTCAGCCCGTCCCCATCTGTGGGAGAGTCGGTAACCTAGGGTGACTATAAGTCACTGCCAGTTACATCTTTGCGATTCTCAAGACTTTAAAAATAGAGACATACTATCTACTTCTCTCTTTCAACAATCCCCTGTTCTCGGTAGCCTTCGTCTTGTAGAATCATCAATCTAACCTGTGCCTCCATTCTTCCTTTTGTGTCTGTTTGTCTGAATCTCCCTCTGCCTATAAGGACCCAGTCATTGAATTAGGACCCACTAGAGTCCAGTATGATAACATTTTAACGATGTCACAACAGCAGAGACCTTTTTAAAAGTTTTTTTTGGGAAAATATATTTTATTGATTTTTCATAGAGAGAAAGAGAGAGGGATAGAGAGTTAGAAACATCAATGAGAGAGAAACAAATCTGCGGTCTACAATGAAGACAAAAGTGTATAACGTGTCTGAGGCCACACAGCTCACACGTGGTGGGACCAAGGCTCCAACATCCTTAGCCTGAGTTCCCTGCATTTAAACACTGTCCCTCACAACCCTCTGAGCTTATGGAAGCAAACAGGGCCTGGGCCCTTCTCAGGGAATTTGGAGAGCTTGATAAACAGATAATTATTTGTCACCCTTCGGGCAATACAAAGGCACAGAGGGCGAATGCACTTAGGCAGTGCTTGAGCTGTTGGTGAGTGGATGAGTGGTTGTTTAAAGTTGGACAAGGGAATAGGAGTGTGGTGGGGGGCTAGGCAGAAAGAGGTGAGGGACAGGGCAGCTAGGTGTGCTTGGAGAAGAGACAGCGGGAGGGTGGTGAGGAGTGGCCTAGATGAGGAGGTGGGCTGGGCTCAACTCACAGAGGTCTGTATTCCAGAACCAAGTGTTTGGCCTTCCTACTGAAGGCAACGGCTGGGAGAACACTGACAAGTTCTAATTAGGAAGTGAGGATCGGATTTGCATTTTGAGAAACGTAACTTCCAAAATCAAAACTTTCTTGGTGGCAACAAGATCTTGATGTTATAGTGAAGATGACGGAAAACCACAATTCGTGGAGCTGAAAGGAACTGAAGGATAGTTCATTTGAATTCCGTTAAAGCTGGATAGCTGGGCATGAGTCAGTCGTTTTCTGTATCACTACACCAGCCTCTCCCCAAGAACTCAACTCTTACACCATGCGATGAGCTGGCTTTATTTTGGAGGGAGGCCATTGGAATCAAGTCTGCTGTGACGCCATGTATCACCTGAGAAATTACTTTAAAAAGCATTTCTCAAGTGTCTCCATTTCCCATCACAGGGTCATGCTTTTCCAGATTTCAGAAGATGTAACTGCACCGGAATTGAATGACTTAAAGTTTTTTTTGAACCGGGAGCTCTCCAGATGTAAACTGGCGGATAGTGTGGTAAGACCTGGTGTCATGCCAAGATTCAGTCCTGAGGAAGAGTCAGCCAGTGGGGATTGCTGAGACGGATGCGAGGGCTACTCCGCTAAAAACACCCCGAATTCTCATTTTTCAGCCTGGGTTGAAGAAGAAAGCTGTCAGGCATGAGGGTTGTAGATGTGATCCCTTTGTATGCTGTGAAGTGCTGCTCACGTTCATTACCAGGAGCCAGGCTGTGTCAGGAGAAGAGAAGGGGGTTGTGGGGCTCAGCCCAACGTGGGACTCTGCAGAACCATGAGAGACAGGTGTCTGTGTCTGGTGCGGTTTTGTGTGTCTGTGTGTGTACATGTGTTTATATGTGTGAGGGGTGTTTCTGGGCATGTGCATATCTGTGTATCTGTGGTGTGTTGCAGGGGTTTTTTTGGTGTGTGTTTCTGGTGTGGTTTTGTGTGTCTGATGTGGTATGTGTGTGTCTGTGTGTGTGGTTGGTATTGTGTGTGTGTGTAACACCAGAGGAAATGTTGGGTGTGAGGCAGTTCCCAGGGCTGTCACCATGGGGGCCATGACTGTCTCAGCGTGCACCTCTGGCTATTTCACATGAAGGTGTCAGGGGTGGTTTTAGCGCAGGGCCTGGGTTCCGGGGACTGATGTTGCGTCTCCTCTGTCTTCTCTATTTCTGGGCCAGAAAACACAGAAGTGCCTTCCTAGCAGTATATTGGCTTTGAAGGACCAGCTGTCCTCTCAGGAGAGTCTGCTTGGGAAGCTAGGGTGGTCCCTTGGGTTGGAGAAAGTGCAAGTAAAAAACAAAAATTTAATCTGAAAGCCAAGATAGCCCAATTCCATCTTCCAACTTTATTTCTTCTCCCTCTAGAGCTCGCTTGATATTTTTATGGAGATGGAGAAGAGACTCATCCTTGGGGAAAGAAATTTGGACACCCTAAAAAGAATCTGTGAACAAGTCAACCCGAGCCTGCTGGAAAAAATCAATGCTTATGAAAAATTAAGTAAAGGTAGACACAACCTCACAGCTGTGAATCAGCAAAATGTATTCCTTTAAAAAAAGGCTTTCATTTATTGATGAGAGAGAGAGAGAGAGAGAGAGAGAGAGAGAGAGAGAGAGAGAGAGATTTGCTGTTCCACTGGTCCATGAATTCACTGGTTGATTCCTGCCAGTTTATTCCTTTACGTGCCCCAACCAGGGATCGAACCTGCAACCCCAGTGCAGCAAAATGTATTCTTAAATTGACAAACCCCTCCATGTCACAGTATTTTTAAAACAAAACTGCATGTTTGCTTTAATTCAGAGGGAAGAAAGAGCCCTTGTTAAAGATTCGTAAATAGCCCCAGTAAAGCCAATGAATCAGCCCTGGCTCATGTGGCTCAGTTGGTTGGGCATCATCCCCTGTATCAGAAGGCTGCTGGTTTGATTCCCAGTCAGGGCATATGCCCAGGTTGGGGTTTCCATCCCAGGTAGGGGGCCTGCAGAAGGCGGCCAACCGATGTCCTGCTCTCACATCGATGTTTATCTTTCATTCTCCCTCCTCTTCCTCTCTCTCTAAAAATCAATTAAAAAATATGAAAAAGAAACAAAAACAAAATCAAGGAATAATTGTAAAAATTTACCATGTACACCCCAAAAAGATAATTTGAAAACTGGGAGCATTCAGAACAGCGCAAGGAATGAGGCTCAGGAGCACGCTGTGATAAAGCAGCTCACATGGTGAGAAGGCAGTGGCTGTCATTCTTCACAGTGATTGATTCGGATGTTAGAATTTTCTTAAATGACAGGTTGATCAGTGGTTACCTCATATCAACCTTGGAGAAAAGTTCAAGTTTTCCTCATGATTTTCAGAGGCACAAACAATGTCAAGTTAAGCCTTGTAATATAAGCTAAATTAAGCTTTGCTTGTATGATTAAATTTTTTTTTCTGCTCAGGGAGTTTTAAAAAATATATATATTTTTTATTGATTTCAATGAGAAAGGGAGAAGGAGAGAGAGAATCTTTGATCGACTGCCTCCTACATGCCCCCAACTGGGGACTGAGCCCGCAATCTATGCAGGTACCCTGACCAGGAATAGAACTGTGAGCTCAGCCACTGAGCCACGCCAGCTGGGTAGGGAGTTGTGTTTTTTGGTTGTTGTATTTTAATCTTAACCTCTTAACAAGACCAGGTGAATTTTCAAATGGTGGCACCTGGAGATGTTTTCCAGACTTATTTAATTAATTTATCTTTGATATTGTCATTGCTTCCTCTCTACAACCCTCTCCCATCCATGTCCACATCTGAATGGGCCTGCTGCTGAGTACCAGGATGAGGGCTCGGTGGCTACTTCTTGTCACCTCTGCTTTACACACTAAAATATGTGTCTAGAGACACAAACCTTGTGGCCTCAGGCCAGGAAGTTAGAAACAGATCCAGAGTTACTCAGTGGTAAGAATGGGATTTATCCTGTGGATTGTAAGGATATATGAATTTTCCTTTTGAAAGGGACTTTATGTTGTCGCAGGTGTTACATCTTTCTTTACTAAAGTACCTTCTCTGCCACGTGTCATTCCCTGTAGAGAGGGGGCCAATTTCAGACTATCCTCGAGAGCAGGACAGTGAATCACAGAAACAGAACTGTGAGCCACCACGGGAGCAGGACAGTGAGTCACGGGAGCCGGACAGTAAGCCACAGCAGGTATGAGGAAACCTCCCATTACTTCTTTTCTTTACATTGAAGATTCTAGTTAGTGTAGTTCTTAGCTTTTTAAGCTTTCAGATAAACTAGTAAGGGGAAGAAACTTAGTGACTATTTTGAGAACTACAGAAAAAATTCACAAAAGCACAAGCTTAAAGTGTGACTTTTTAATGTAAAGAAAATGTGATCTCTCAGGTAAATGTTTATTTTAAAACCAAAGACAAAGACACTGAAACACTTGGAGCAGAGGGGTGAGAAGGCTCCTGCTCGGCCCTGTCAGCAGCTGCATCAGCCCGAATGGCAGCGGGCTTTGGGGCAGAGCCCAGCACAACTGGAGAAAGCAAAGCTGTTTCCTTTGGCTTGACATCTCAAAATGGTTTCTCCTTGGTGATGAGGTGTAAATGGCAAACGCTAACGATCTAGCCATCTCTTGTTCTCACCCCAAAGAGCCAGTCCAGGAATTGCCTTTCTAGGCATAAGCACTCCTGCTTGTGTAACCTTCAGTGACCCACCAAACCCATTCTGACTCACAGCCCACTCACGCCTCTGTGCGGGAAGCAAAGGAAACCCTGAACACTAGGGGCCCAGCAGGAGACTTAAAATTAAACCTAGAGAATAATCTACCAGTGGGCTCCTGAATATGTTACCAGACCTTTCTCAGCCTGAAAATCAAGGATTAACCAAAGTCAGGGAGCACACTGCGGAGTAAAGCACTCTACAGGCATTGCCTCAGGAACAGCTAAGGATCCTGGGTATAAGAGAGATTGGGTAATTTGCTCAAGGTTTTAAGGTTATTAAGTATTAGAGGCCCAGTGCATGAAATTCGTGCACCAGCGGCAGGGGTAAGGGGGGGCCTCAACCCAGCTTGCACCCTCTCATAGTCCCGGACCCTTTGCTCCTTACCGCCTACCTGCTTGCTCCTTACCACTCAGCTAGCTGCTCCTTAGCACTGCCGTGGAGGCAAGAGAGGCTCCCGCCACCACCACTGTGCTCACCAGCCATGAACCCAGCTTCTAGCTGAGTGGCACTCCCCCTGTAGGAACACACTGACCATGAGGGGATAGCGCCTGCATTGAGTGTCTGCCCCCTGGTGGTCAGCGCACATCACAGTGACTGGTCATCCGGTTGTTCCACTGTAATGGTTGCTTATACTTTTATTGTATAAATGGAACTACCTGATAGACAATGTGCCCATCTGACAGATCCTGGATTGCAAGAGGGTGCAGGCCAGGCCGAGGGACCCCACAGTGCACGATCAGGGCCAGGGAGGGATGCGGGAAGTTGGCCAGCTGGGGAGGGACTGCTGGAGGGCTCCAGGGTGTGTCCAGCCATCTAGCTCAGTCCCAATCAGCTGGACCCCAGCAGCAAGCTAACCTACTGGTTGGAGCGTCTACCCCCTGGTGGTCGATGCACATCATAGCAACTGGTCGACTGGTCAACTGTCTGCCCCTTGGTGGTCAGTGCACATCATAGCAAGCAGTTGAGTGGTCTTAGCATATCATTAATATATTATGCTTTGATTAGTTGAACTGATGACTGGATGACTGGACCATTAGCATATTTGCCTTTTATTATATAGGATACAGCCAAGAATCCCTCACACCTTCACTCCCCCGCCCCTTCCAGCTGGGAGCCCCTTTCTCTACTGGGAGGAGCTGAATGGATTTCCCAATAAATGTTGGGTATCTTTGCACTGAAACAGCTCTGGGAAAATAAGGACAGCCCAGGGCCACCACTGACTGGTAATGTCAGGTTCTAGAGACTGGAAACTGTGACCTGCAATAGCCAAGATTTTTCTGCCCAGTGCATCTCTCGTCTCCTGTCCCTGTGGTCCTGAGAACCAGATTAATCCATCAGCTTTAACAGTCCGGGGACACGCTGTCATGTGTGAAGGGAAGGCCCTCAGGTGTTTGCCCAGAAACAAGGATGAGTTGATCAGATGCCCATGGAAATCACAGGGTCACGGAAGGGCAGCTCAGAGGCAGCCCTAAGACATTCATTCATTGAGCAACTCCTGCTTGAGCTGTCATGAATGAGTAAGTCCTGGTTCCTGACCCAGACATCACCTGCCTTGAGCAGAACTGAGGACAAATAATACATTATGATGACAATATGACTGTAAGTGCAAGGTGCTCAGGAGGTCCAAGTATTGGGACATTAACTAGACACACTACAGGTGGGGCAAGAGTCTGGGGATCCTGTGTGAGGAGAAATGAGCCAGTTGTTAGAGAAACAATGTCAGCTTGAGTGGGAGTCATTGAACGAGCCTGGTATGGCTCAGGGGCCAGACTAACCTTGGACCAGGGAGTTGTTTGCTCACTTCTCACGTGTTTGACCCACAGTGTCAACTCCTGGGTTGTGTTTTTGTTTTTCAGACAATGAACAAAGTTTATCGAATGAAAAGCAAACCTCGGGGATACTGTGTGATCTTTAATAATTATGATTTTAGCAAAGCACGGAAGAACGTGCCCAAACTTCGCAAAATTAAGGATAGGACTGGAACAGACTTGGATGCAGGTACAGTAGAATCCGAAAGAGATGTAAAATATTTCTAACTAGAGGCTCCGTGCATGAAATTCGTGCAGGGAGGGGGGCATCCCTTCAGCCCGGCCTTCGCCCTCTCACAGTCCAGGACCCCTCGTTCCTTATTGTCCACTTGCTCACTGCTCCTTACTGCTGCCACAGAGGTGAGAGAGGCTCCTGCCACTGCCCTCACTCACCAGTCATGAGCCCAGCTTCTGGCTGAGCAGGCGAGCACACTGACCACCAGGGGGCAGCTCCTGCGTTGAGCGTCTGCTCCCTGGTGGTCAGTGCGTGTCATAGTGATCAGTCGTTCTGCCATTTGGTTGATTTGCATATTAGGCTTTTATTATATAGGACACTTATGTTTTTGTTTTAATATATTTTATTGATTTTTAAAAAATATATTTTATTGATTTTTTACAGAGAGGAAGGGAGAGAGATAAAGAGCTAGAAACATCGATAAGAGAGAAACAACGATCAGCTGCCTCCTGCACACTTCCTATTGGAGATGTGCCTGCAACCAAGGTACATGCCCTTGACCCGAATTGAACCTAGGACCCCCCAGTCCACAGGCTGACGTTCTATCCACTGAGCCAAACCAGTCAGGCAGGATACTCATGTTTTTATCAAAAGGGATGAAAAAAAGCTATACCAACAGAGCTGTATGTTGCAGAAAAATGACTACACCCACATTTTCCTGTGGAGGTGAAGGACAGTCTTTGGTATTTGCTAGTTTTCTGTTTTTTAACTTAATTTTTAAAACTAAAACAATTTATACATAAAGATAAAATATTAAATCTTACTAAAGGGCTTTTACTGAAAAGTAGCAATCAGCTTTGCCTTTAATTCAACTAAATTACTAGTATTTCTGTTGAATGTGTTAGGTATTACAATGTGTGAAAACATTGTCATGGTATCAAGACCATGTAGAGAAGTTGTGTTTATAATAGAGCATAGCAGAGATTGTGAGTCCTCCACATTTCAAATGTTAAACCAGGCAAAAATTCTTTTGCTCAGCCTGTCTCAGCTAAGATTGAGAATTTACAAGTTAAATGAAAAACAAATTTGCAGCATGTGAACATAAAAGTGGCTACAACTAAAAGTAGTAACAGAAATAATCTGACCCAACCATTGTGATATGAATAATTTTTATTTGATCAAATAATTTTTAAAAATAGTTTTTATGGGTCATAACATCAGGTAATGACTGATTTTTTTAAATTGAGTAAAGTTTAGAAAAGTTAGGTAGGCTGACTTTAATCATCAGGACTCTGCTAAAGGTCTCAGTTAAGATTTATTTGTTCAAGCAAATCTATGATTTTAAGAAGCCAAAGAGCTTAAGTCTGTTGACTACATCATTCATCATTATACATCTTGGGACCGAGGAAGTGGTTTCAGGCCTTTGATTTCCATTCATTTACTATTAAAACATGTTTATTAGAAGAATACAAACTTTGCCAAAGGATAAAACTTGCAGTTATCTAGGTTGAGTAAGTCTACAGAATTACTGTACAACATGGTAACTATAGCTAACTAGTGGCCCAGTGCACGGATTCATGCACATTTAAAGGAAATTAATTAGAAGGTGGCTGGCCGGGCAGGACTGGGCGAGATAAGCCAGACACGCCCTGTAGCTAACCTCCTGCAGTCCCTCCCCACCAGCTGCACCTGGGGCAGCATTGTGGCTCAAAGGGTATCTGCAAAGTGAGTGGGCTCCCTCTGGCAGGTGGGGTCCCTCAGCGTGGCCTGTGGGGATTGGGCTAAAACTGGCTCTCTGACATTCCCCAAGGAGTCCCGGAGTGCAAGAGGGCAATCTGCAAAGTTGTCGTTGGTTGCTCCGCAGCTCCTGCGTTGAGCATCTGCCCCCTGGTGGTCAATGCATGTCATACCTACCAGCCAGTCAGCCAGTCAGTAGGTCAGACAGTCACTTAGCCTTTTATATATATACTAGAGGCCCGGTGCACAAAAAATTGTGCACTCTGGGAGGTCCCTCAGCCTGTGCCCTCTCACAGTCTGGGACCCCCTCAGGGGGTGTCCACCTGCTGGCTTAGGCATGCTCCCCAGGGGATCTGGCCTAAGCTGGCAGTCAGACATCCCTCTGGAAGCCCGGGTACCCTCAGGGTATGTCCACTTGCCAGCAAGGAACAGGCCTAAGCTGCAGTTGGACATCCTTAGTGCTGCTAAGGAGGCGGGAGAGGCTCCCGCCGCCACTGCTGTGCTGGAAGCCATCAGGCTGGCTTGTGGCTGAGCAGAGCTCCCCTGTGGGAGCGCACTGACCACCAGGGGGCAGCTCCTGCATTGAGCATCTGCCCCTTAGTGGTCAGTGTGTGTCATAGTGACCAGTCATTCCCAGTCATTCTGCTGTTAGGATCAATTTGCATATTACCTTTTTATTATATAGGATAGAGGCCTAGTGCATGGGTGAGGGCTGGCTGGTTTTCCCTGAAGAGGTCCCAGATCAGGGTGGGGCTCCCGCTGGGGTGCCTGGCCAGCCTGGGTGAGGGGCTGAGGGCCGTTTTCAGACTGGCCACATCCCCTTCAGGGTGGGGGTCCCTGCTGGAGTGACTGGCCAGCCTGGGTGAGGGGTTGATGGCTCTTTGCAGGCTGGCGAAACCCCCTAGCAGGGAGCCTCACCCCATGAGGGTGTGGCCAGCCATGGTGAGGGGCTGATGACTGTTTTCAGGCTGGCCAAAGCCCCTTCAGGGTGGGGGTCACCGCTGGGGTGCCTGGCCAGCCTGGGTGAGGGGCTGATGGCTGTTTGCAGGATGACCACAGCCCCTTCAGGGTGGAGGTCACTGCTGGGGTGCCTGGCCAGCCTGGGTGAGAGGCTGATGGCTGTTTGCAGGCTGGGCACGGCCCCCAGCTACCCAAGCTCCCAGGGAGGCTGGCTGGAAGCAGGAACTGGGATTTATTTATCTTCTATAATTGAAACTTTGTTGCCTTGAGTTGAGGCCACAGCCAGCCTGGGCAGTTGGGAAACTTGGCTTCCTTCATGGCCAGGGCAACTAAGCCTCTTGCTTGCTCCAGCTCCATGGCTGCCTGTTGCCATCTTGGTTGGGTTAATTTGCATATAGTTGCTCTAATTGGCTGGTGGGTGTGGCTTGGGTGTGGCACTGACACCAATTTGCGTGTTTCTCTTTATTAGTATAGATAGATAATGCTGTATTGAATACTAGATATATGCTAAGCTTATATTTCAGGTGCTCTCATCACACATACACATACACACCACAACTATGTGTGGAGATATGTTATTAGCTTGTCTATTGTACTCATCCCACTGTGTATATCATCATATTGTACACCTTAAATATATACAATTTTTTATTAAAAAAAGAAATCAGATAGGCAGCGTAGTCAGTGTTGAAAGACTGACCAGATCTATGAACACATTTGGGGGAAAAGTAGTGTTAAGCACATAGAAAACAAAGCAATAAAAATGAGTGCAATTACTAATTCCAGGAAAGACAGACGTTTCATAAGAAAGGAAGCATAGGACTTTTCAAGATGGCAGCAGAGTAGGTAGATCTTGCTCTCATCCCCTCATTCCCAAGTGGAAAGACAACTATATTGGGGAGTGAGCCTCCTGAATTACCAAGTAAAGACAATCTAAAGAGGAGACTGATAACCAAGGGCTGGCAGGAAGTGGGGGAATGTGAAGGGGCAGCTGAGGTTAGGGAGGGGTAGGATCAGCTGCGGGAGGCTCCCCCTGAGGGGTGTGAAGCCTAAATCCCAGGCGGGGCTCCCCAGACCCGAGTGCCAGAGCTGGAACAGGTGCCCACATAGCATCTGGCTGTGAGAAAGGCAGGTTCATTGTGCAAAATTCCATTGGCAGCCACCACTCACTCGGGCTCTGGTGAGGGAGGCCCGTGCAAACTGTCACCTGAGGGGAGTCTTGGGTGTGGCTTTGGAAACATGGGGAACCATTGCCAGGATGCCTGTCCCGAGTCATCCTCTAAACATGGCAGCAGCCATCTTTCTTAGGCAGAGCATCAGCCTGGAGAATAGCTGTTACCTCACCCTCAGGAATCGGTTTCACCCAACCCTGTGGGTCTTAAGCCCAGGTGAGGAGCCAGAAGCAATGGCTGGGGCCAAGAAGTCTGGGAAAACACAGGGGGTGTCAGTGACTGGCTTTGGGGTGGAGTCATTCCCCCCACTTTTCACTGAACCAGACTGGCTCTTCCCTCTCACAGGAGACCTGATAGAAACACCCTCCTGGCTTCCAGGAGACTCAACCTCAGGGCTCCAGGATCCCCCCACCCCCAACTCTATCTATCTATCTATCTATCTATCTATCTATCTATCTATCTATCTCTCCTACTACTACTACTATTACTACTATTACTAGGGGCTCTGCCCTGGACAGATGCAGACCTGTGGCTCTGCGATGGGGATCACACCCATGTCTTTCCTGAAGTCTGAATGACACCTGCCCTCACAGGAGATCCACTATCCACACACTCCCCATTCTGCCAGAGGTTCTTTCAGTGACTGAGCTTTACAGCCAGCTGGCAGGTGGAGGCAGATCCTGGGAGCCTAGAGAGGCTTGTGGACCCACCTCTGGGCCCTGTACTGGTAAAAGCTGGCCTTGCCGCGCCCACAGAGGCAGCCACAAACTGTAGGCTCACTTGTAGCTTCAAACAGCTTGCCAAGGGCCAGGAATAGGATTTAATTGATATTTATAACAGAACATTTCAACCCAAAGCAGCAGAATATATTCTTCTCAAATGTACATGGAACTGTCTCAAAGATAGAGCATGTTCGGACACAAAGTAAATTGATGAGCAAAACAGAACCAGAGGATGAATACATGGAACAGACTGACATGTCAGAGGGGAGGTGGTAGGGAAAATTGGATGGAAGAAGGTGAAGAGATTAAAGGGTATATACACATAGCCCCTGGAGACAGACAACAGTGTGGTGAAGGCCAGGGCAGGGGGCAAAGGTGGAGAAAATGGGGGACATCTATAATAGTGTAAACAATTAAAAAAAAGAAGAAAAGCATAATTAAATAATATTATGTTTAAATAAAAATTAGTAATACAAACATTACTATTGATTCTACTAAAAATTGTAAACAATTGTGTAAGAGCACCTTATTAGTAATTCAATACAAAAGTCTAAAATTTATCAATCAATAAATAGCAGTATACCAAAATTCATTACAAAATGGAGGCTGATAACAACAAAAAAAGCAGTTAGAATTTGAAAGTTGTTGCCTTCATGGAACGTGACCGGGTAATAGGGAGGGCTAGAGAGGAACAGTTTTGTTGGTAATAGGACTTTTTAAACATTCATATATTTTATTTTGACAGTTTTGAGAGTGTTCAGAATAAAATAAGTATGGCTATTTAGTTAAAAGTCCTTTTGATTTTTGTTTTCTGATTAGGTAAGTAATACAATTATTATTTAGATTGGTTTGGTAGTAAGCCTAAGTGACAGTTTACTCATTTTGTAGACTAGCTGAAATAAGGCAATGGGCCGATAATAGTATTCTACTCTTGTTTGCTGCCTTGAGACTGGGAAATTTTTTCCAGCTAGAATCTAGCCACTAACATAGAGGATCTTGTTCTTAAGTTCTGGTTCAAATTCACATCTGATCAATGCTCTCTTTAGCTCTGGCTATGGTCTGGGTACTCTTGTGGTGTAATATGACTTTCTGTATTTCACTTTCCAGAGGCTTTGCACAGCACCTTTAGCGAGCTTCATTTTGAGGTAGTGCATTACAAAGACACCACAGCGAAGGCAATCTGTGAGACCCTGAAAGAATACCAACGCATGGACCACAATGGCAAAGACTGCTTCATCTGCTGTATCCTTTCCCATGGAGATAAGGGCATCATCTATGGCTGTGATGGGCAGGAAGCCCTCATCTATGAGCTGACCTCTTACTTCACTGGTTTGAAGTGCCCTTCTCTTGCAGGCAAACCGAAAATCTTTTTTATCCAGGCTTGTCAAGGGGATAACTTCCAGAAAGGCATAGCTGTTGAGACCGACTCAGAGGAGAAGGAAGCCTATTTAGAAATGGACTCGAACCAGAAAAGAAACATCCCAGATGAGGCTGACTTTCTGCTGGGGATGGCCACTGTGAACAACTGTGTTTCCTACCGAAACCCCGCAGAGGGGAGCTGGTATATCCAGTCACTGTGCCAGAGTCTGAGAGAAAGATGCCCTAGGTAATTCCTGCCTACTCAACCCTTCATTCATCTACACCTGTCCAGCTGTGGGTCTCAGAGCTGTACTTCCCATGTTAGTTGCAAAGTAGGAGAGAGGACGAGTCTTAACATCTTTAGTCACACAGAGAGAGAAAACTGAGATACTTACTGAGGAGCTTCCCTTTTTTAGCACCTCAAAGGACAGGCAGGGTATCGGATTGCTGGGAAGGATGGTGAAGTCATACAGTCCAGCTCTGTATTTGGGCAGAATCATGAATGTGCCACCTTAACTAGAAACCTTCTAAGGAGTCTTCTAAAAAGGCAATAACCCATTTCAATGTGTCCTATCCTCCAGCTCTGTCAAAAGTTCCATATAGCTAACCGACCTCAAGCCCTCTTGGTATATTGTGAGAGAAATGTGAAGGAGCAGTATCTCTTTATTGCACTCATCTGGCCTGATTTTGAGCCACAAAATGTAGGAAAATCGCCTTTCCTCATTTAAATATCCCACGATTCTTTTAGTTACATGAAGTTTTGTATGTCACAGCTCACCCAAATGCACACACAACGAACAGATGGATGGATACCAAGGAATCTTCTGCTAGGTTCCTCCTAGTTCAGTATGACTATGTTTAAAGTGTATGAAGAAAGAGAATTTTCTATAGCAGATAAAGGAGTGAACCATAACATCAACACTATATTTTCATTTTGCGATTCAGACCATAAATCCTGCAAGGTTTGGGGGGGGGGGCACTATTTGCAGAGGTGGATGAACAGGCTTCCCAATTAAACTGGATAGTGAGACTGGTGAGAAAGGGATGGTGTGGCTGCAGGAGACACTGGATTTTCACTTCCCATAAGTTTGGCTGCATCATGGATGCATCCACAGAAGAAGTGTCAATTGGGGCAGAGGATGTTAGGGATCATTGAGGGGATGATGGGGGCAAGTAACATAGATCCTGGAGTAGAGTGAAGTACAAACAGATTGGGAGAGGAAGAAAGCAAATCTCATGTTAACACTAAGGTTTCTGATGGTCTGCAGAGATCCTGAGGAAACCAAAGATAAGTTATTAAGCTTTGAAACATCCTTTACCTGAAAAGCTATGGTAGGTCTTGGTTTAGCAACTTATTATTTCACCTGCCTGATGTTTTTTTAAAATATATTTTTTATTGATTTCAGAGAGGAAGGGAGAGGGAGAAAGCGATAGAAACATCAATGATGAGAGAGAACCAAAGATTGGCTGCTTTTTGCATGCCCACTACTGGGGACTGAGCCCACAACCCAGGCATGTGCTCTGACTGGGAATCAAACTGTGACCTCCTGGTTCATAGGTCGATGCTCAACCACTGAGCCACGCCAGCTTAGGCTTGCCTGATGTTTTGAGAGAAATCGCTATCATCAGCACAGCAGGTGAACAGGTTTACCAGGGTTTCCCCCTCACAGATGGTCACAATGCTATGTTCTGTTTTTCAGGGGTGACGATATTCTCACTATCCTCACGGAGGTAAACTTTGAAGTGAGCAATAAGGACGACGAGAAGAATATGGGGAAGCAGATGCCACAACCCACTTTCACTCTGAGAAAAAAACTCTACTTCCCCCTTAATTGATGTAGAACACTATTCTTAATTTTTGTATTATAATGCTTTTACTTTATGCTATCATTTATTTGCATAACACTATGCTTAATTTAATTGTTAATAAAAGCATTTATTTTATTTTATGTTGTTAATCCTCACCTGAGGATATTTTTCCCTTTTCGATGGGTTGCTTCCTACATGAGCCCCAAGGTACGTGCCCTTGACTGAATTGAACCTGGGACCGTTTGGTCCACAGGCAGACACTCTATGCACTGTGTTAAACTAGGTACGCACCCCCCCTCCCTCCAGTTTTTGAAGGCAGAGAAGGAAGAGAATGGGAGTCAAGACAATTTAATTTTTATGCAGATTGAAGCCTAAATTTTTGGCTTTGCAATGATAGCTAGATATTTATAGCCAGAGGCATGATTTTAATTGTATTTCTAATTTGATAAAAAGTTTTAAAAACTACAGTAGATTCAAAGGATAGTAAGTTTAAAAGAAATGCGACATTACAATGTTCAAAAACAGTGGCAGAATGTACTTCACACATCTCTGATCTGCTTTCAACCCCAAATCATTTAATTCCCTTCAAATCAATGGTTGCCAACAGGTGGTCCTCAGACCACTGGTGGTCCATGAGGTCCAAAAGGTTGGCAACTGCTGCTTCAAATTGTTAAGAATTGTTTTGTTTAATACTTTCAGACTCTCTTTTTCCAAGCCATCCTCCACACTACAATTATATGAAAGGAAAACTTTTCCTTTTTATTCATACTAATTAAAATGATGCATGATAAATTAACAGTAGAAAAATAAAATTAGAGACAACCAAGATGGCAGCATAAGGTATATATATCTGTACCTGCCACCCCCACAACCGCATTAAAACTACAGCTGAGCCCTAACTGGTTTGGCTCAGTGGATAGAGTGTCAGCTTGAAGATTCAAGGGTCCCAGGTTCGATTATGGTCAAGGGCATGTACCTTGGTTTCGGGCACATACCCAATAGGGGGTGTGCAGGAGGCAGCTGATCGATGTTTCTCTCTCATCAATGTTTCTAACTCTCTCTCCCTCTCTCTCCCTCTCTGAAATCAATATTTTTAAAAAATGTGTTGTTCAGAAAAAAAAACCCCAAGATGGCGGCATAGGTAAACATCTGAAACTCCCTTCCTCTCTGAAATCAATAAAAAATATATTTAAAAAATATATTTAAAAAAAACTGCCTTGCACAACCACTTCAAAACCACAATGAAAAGAAAAATCAGACACCACCAGAACCATAGGAAGGCTGACTGAGTGGAAATTCTACAACTAGGAGGAAAGAGAAGAGTGCACTGAGACTCAGAGGAGGTGCGGAAATAAAGTGCAGAGGTACAGAGGTATGCGCAGAAAGGGCTCGAGGAAAGGGCTGGCAACTGAGGACGTGGTTCTCTTTTTCAATCCAGAGGGAGTCACAAGCTCCCAACAGCTCTGAACTCCAGTTCTGGGTGAGTTTCTAGGGATCCAGACTCATACGGAGAGAAACTGGACTATCTGGCATCAGGAGGAACTCTAGAGTGACTTTCTCTCAGCGGTGCTTTCAGTGATTACCATGGGTCACTGAGACCTAGGGCCTCTTAGGGCAGGGCTGAGGATCAGCCATAGATGTTTGCTCCACCCTGTTGATTCCCCCAGACCCCGCTCCACCCAAGCTGCTTGCAGAGGCTTTTGCATATAAAAGGCTGGGTAGCCTCAGGCAGAGCCTAAATTAGCACCTCCTTAGAGCCAGTGTACCCAGTGGTCAGAGTGGAACCATCCAGATTACAACTCCTCAGATCCATAAGGGACACACTCAGGGGGCAGACTCAAAGCCCCATTGAAGCAAGTCTTGCCCCATAAGGGTGTCTCCAGCACAGAAATTCTCCCACCATACACACAGCCGATTCTCACAGCCAAGTGGCCTGGAGGTCAATTCCTCCCAGTGATACCAACAACAATCAAGGCTTTGCTACAACAAGACTGTGCACAAAGCTGACAAAGCAGTGCACCAAGAGTGTCCACCTCAGGTAATTGGGGAAGCTGAGCCACTCAGCCCTATAGGATACCTAGCACAGAAAGCCACTCTATCAATGCAGGGAAGCAGCCAAAATGTGGAGACAAAGAAACAAATGACAGAAATGGAGGAAAGCAAACGAATGGATATAAAGTTCAAAACCACGGTTATAAGGTTTTTCAAGAACTTTCTAGAGACTGCCGATAAATTTAGTGAGACCCTCGAGGATATGAAAAAGGACCAGCTAGAAATTAAGCATACATTGACTGAAATAAAGAATAATATACAGAGATCCAACAGCAGACTAGAGGATCGCAAGAATCAAGTCAAAGATTTGAAATACAAAGAAGAAAAAAAACACCCAACCGAAAAAACAAAAAGAAAAAAGAATCCAAAAATATGAAGATAGTATAAGGAGTCTCTGGGACAACTTCAAGTGTAACAACATCAGAATTATAGGGGTGCCAGAAGAAGAGAGAGAGCAAGATATTGAAAACCTATTTGAAGAAACAATGACAGAAAACTTCCCTCACCTGGTGAAAGAAATGGACTTACAAGTCCAGGAAGTGCAGAGTACCCAAACAAAAGGAATCCAAAGAAGACCACACCAAGACACATCATAATTAAAATGCTAAGGGCAAAAGACAAAGAGAAAATCTTAAAAGCAGCAAGAGAAAAGCAGTTAGTTACCTACAAGGGAGTACCCATACGACTGTCAGCTGATTTCTCAACAGAAACTATGCAGGTCAGAAGGAAGTGGCAAGAAATATTCAAAGTGATGAATAGCAAGAACCTACAACCGATATTACTTTACCCAGCAAGGGTATCATTCAGAATTGAAGGTCAGATAAAGAGCTTCACAGACAAGAAAAAGCTAAAGGAGTTAATCACCACCCAACCAGTATTATATGAAATGCTGAAAGGTATCCTTTGAGAAGAGGAAGAAGAAGAAAAAATAAAGATAAAAATTATGAGCAACAAATACATATCAAGCAAATACTATCAACAAGTGAACCTAAAAATCAAGTGAATAAAAAAATCTGATGAACAGAATAAACTAGTGACTAGAATAGAATCAGGGGCATAGAAAGGGAGGGGACTGACAATTCTCAGGGAGAAAAGAGTGTTGGGGGTGCAGGAAAAGACTGACAAAAATTGTACACCTATGGATGAGGACAGTGAAGTGGGTAAGGCAGAGGATGGGGTGGGAACTTGGAGGAGGGGAGCTATGGGGGGGGGGAAAGAAGAATAACTGTAAAATCTAAAAAATAAAGATTAAAAAAAGAAGATACTATAAAGAAGGAAATAGATAATAAAATTTCATGAAATTAAAAAAAAATAACTTCCCATCAAATATAAGTAATTCCACTCAGAACTGGGAATCTGGCATGGAAGGTTTGAAAGCATACACCATTTAAATAACTACTGATTAGGGAGGCCAAGTTACTTGAGGAATACTAGTCAATGCTATACACAAAGAAGATGCCACTGTGATTGAGTTCTCAAGTATAATACAATAAATGTGGCTGATGTTATCAAAGTTATAGCATTCTCCAAATTGCAATAACATAAAAAGAACTGAATGGTATCATTTCTGCCCAAAATGTAAACAGGGTGAATTGTGCTTGGTAACAGAAAAGTTATAAATAAATGATGTTAATACACAGGAAAAAAATATGTTGTTCATATTTAAAAATTGGGAGATGTGATATAAAAACTAGAATACCTTCCCTTGAAATATCAGAATATTTGATCCCATTAACTCCATGTTCCTGTATGGCAGCAACAGAATGGTTTCTCTCACAGCCTCCCCACTCCAGTCCCCTCTATTGAAGCTGCTGCAAATTACCAATTATTGTTTTGGTCGGATTGTTTTTCTTTATGTGAAGCCCATTACACTTATTTATGTTGCCTTCACTGTGGCATTTGAATTCTAGCAATGGTTTAGAGAATCTGGCAAGAATTATCAGCAACTCTTCCTAAATTACAGGTTAGGGAATGTGATTGAGAGGTAAGAGAGTGGGGACACATGTGAAAAAGAAACGTTTTTGAAATCAAACGAATAAATTTTTCTTGCTAGCTAAATGACCCAGGTATAGTCCAAAATAAAGTTAACATTTTATAGGAAGAAAATTTTCAGATCAGTGTCTTCATAATAAAATATGTAAAGGTGGAAGAGAAAATAGTACACCCAGCTCTAGCTACAGAGCACATCACTTTTCAATGAAAAGTCATGAAAAAAAAATCTATGTAATTGAAATGAGAATTCAAACATTCCGAACCACTCAGAAGAAAGCAAATTGTGAAAAGATGAAAGTAGAATCAAGGCAACCCCCAAACCAAACCCATTTTATGCATTTCTCAAGAAAACCTACAGGAGTGCTCTAGGCTTAAAGAGATAGTGTTCCTACCAACTCCAATGATGGAGAGCAACTTTTCTGTTCATAATTCTTGTCTTTTGTTGCTACTGTCTTCTAAAGTCTCAGAATCATCCTCATAAATAGTAATACAGGTTGACCTTCCAGATCGTTCTTCATAAGTTCCTCCATTCTTGGCATTTATCTTTTGCCTATAAAGAAAGTGAAACTGTATCACTATAGACTCAAAGAGTAGACAGTGGGGTAGGATATCTGGGGAGAGAGAAGTGTGGTTTCATTCTTTCACTGGGGGCAGTCTCACTCATTACTTGCAGTAGTTTTGAATTTAGTGAGATAGGATATGTGCGTGACCAAATGCCCATGTGAGGAATTTCCCACTAAATCAACATAATAAATAAGTTCCCTTTATTAAAGTATTGACCAAAATTTATTTCAATAATTTAAGATGCATCTTCAGGTTGCAGTTTAATTTCTGACCTATTGATTTCCACAGGAACCCAATATAGCTGCATCTAAGGGTAAACCACTTAACACCTACACCCCTAAACTCTCAAGGGAGATAGATTTAAAAATAATCTTTAGTTTTTTAAATCCTGAATACACTTAGAGAGTTTCAGATAAATACCATGTGTCATTTTGCATAAAAACTGAGACACAGTACCATTTCAAACAAACTGGGGGGGGGGGCAATTCAGTCGTAATTCTATTAATTTGTAGGCAGAGGCAGTCTCTGGAGGCTTTGAGTCTTTGCCTAATCCAATGAGTCAGAAATAGCCTTTAACACTGTCCTGTATTAGAGATTGAGAGGCGTAGAGGATCTACCTAAAACATAGTCACAAACCCAAACAAATAGCCGAAATTAGGAGACAAAGAAACAACCCCCAAATGAAAGAACTAGAGAATTCTTCAGAAGAAGAGATAAATAAAGCAGAGATAAGAAATTTATCTGAAACAAGAATTGAGAGTAATGATGGTAAAAATGCTCAACAGCATGAAAAAAAGATATAGTAACTATCAAATGAACTGTTGACCACAGCAGGTAAATTCTGTGGCCAGGCTCACAGTGAATATCTTCCTCCTGAAAGTGCCTGTGCCTTGACTTCATTAGGAAACATCTGGGTTCATCTTCACCTAAACCTCACTCAACCCCCTCCCCATTCCTAAAGATAAGTCAGCCATGTTTTTGCACCCCATTCACACCTCAGATGAATGTTTTCTTCTTTAAGGAGCTGTATGGAGAATTTAAACTTCTCTTCAGTTTCAGCAACCTTGGTCTGGAGTATTTTCTCCAGATTTGCCACCGCAGCTTTCTGAAAGACATGTACATTTTAATAGCTATTTTTTCCTAACCAGAGCTGTATGGCTGAGCTATACAGAGATCTGGGATCCTCCCGTAAACAGCAACTCCCACTCTGCCCAGGACTCACCTCCTTCTGGAGTTCCATTTGGGTTTGGTAGAGGGTGGTGTTCAGTGATTCTAGGATAACAGCTTGTGCATGTAACTCTTCCTCTGTGATCTGTGTAAGAAGAAACTGTTTCAGGACATGATGGTATCTGCCCATTTATTCTCTTCTCCAGGTACCTGGACTAGAATGTGCAGCATCGCCTTTCCTCCTTCTCCTGGACCATTCAGTCACTATGCCCTGTTAACCCTACGCCTTCCCTTTGTCTTCCCCATTTATACCCTCCTCTGCAAGCTCACTGTCACTGCCCCAGAGCCAGTCCTCACCAGAGCTCAATAGGCTGTCACAACAGCTAGCAATTATTCATTCATTTATTAAATATCAATGATAGTTCCCAACTATATGACATTCTGGAAAAGGCAAAACTATAGAGTTAGTAAAAAAAAAAAAAATATCAGTGGTTGCTAAGGCTTGGGAGGGAAAGGGAAGGATGTATACTTGGAGAACAGAAGATCTTTAGGTTAGAGAAATTATTTTGTATGATACTACAATGGTGACTATATAGTATGATTGACAATACAAATAATGAACCCTAATGTAAACTATGAACCTTAGTTAAAAATAATATATTAATATTAGTTTATCAGCTGTAACAAATGTAACACACCAATGCAAGATATTAATAATAGAGGAAGTTGTGTAGGGATGGGGATTGTATGTGAAATCTCTATACTTTTTGTTTAATTTTTCTGTAAACTTAACCATGCTCTAAAAAAAAAGTCTGTTAATTAGAAACAAAAAACCTACTGTAGGAATGGGCTTTGGAGCAAGGTAGATCCAGCGTATTAGGTACTAGGAATATTACTATGAGCATGACAAATGTAATTCCTACTCATGGGAGACACATTCTAGTGAGGAAGATAAAAAAATTAAATAAAAGCAAACAAAATAATTACAATAGTAGATTAAAGACAAATCCAGGATGAAGGTGGAGGACACAGTATAAGTGTGGGATCTACTTTAGAGAGATGGTGAAGTGACTATAAAAATGAACCAGACTAGCTGGGTAGGCTCAGAAGATAAAGCATCGGCCTGCAGACCAAAGGGTCTTGGGTTTGATTCAGGTCAAGGGCACATATCTTGGTTGCATGCTCCTCCCTGGCCTGGGCCCTAGTTGGGGCTCATTCAGGAGGCAACTAATTTATATATTTCTCTCACATTGATGTTGCTTTCTGTCTTTCCCTCTGTCTTCCACTCCTCTAAAAATCAATGGAAAAATACTTTCGGGTGAGGATTTAAAAAAAAAAAAGGGACCAGATGGGAGTCTGCTTTCAGGGACCAGGCTCATTTAACTCTTACCATCCGCATAGCTCTTCTCATGTAAAGCAACCTCCCATTCTGCATAAAACTTGAAGGGCACCATCATTTACTGCAACTGCATTGTACAAAGCAGGTCATTTTGCATTTTTTTCCATTGATTTATTCATTCAAAAAAATCAGTTGCTATTTACAGAAGGTCTGTGATATGCCAGACACTGTTCTAGAAAATGGGATTAGTGGTAAAGAAAACAGACAAAAATCCTTGCCTTCATTGAGTTTATCAGGCTGATGGTTATAAGTCTGTGTAGAAAAATAAAACAAGGAAAAGGAAGTGCCAGGCGGGTTGCTGAGTGGCCCCTGAGAAGGTAGCATTTGAGTGAAGACTGGAAGTTAGTGAAGAAGCTAGCATGTGGATATCTGGCAAAGAACTTTCAGGAGGAGAGCACATCAAGTGCAAAGACTCCAAAGTGGGAGCATCCTGGCCTCATAAACAGCAAGAAGTCCAGGGCCACTGGAGTGGCATGATAGAGAGAAACAAACTAAAGGAAATGAGGCTGTGGGGGAAGGAGTCCCCAGCACGGAGTAGATGAAACAATCCCAAGAACCAACACAGGACTGGGACTAGCTCAGATTCCTACAAACCAGGTAGAAAAACCCTTTTGAATATACACAGTATTGGGTAGACTACTCAGAAAGGTATCATCTGAGTAGTGGGGGAAAACTAGGCCTAAAGACCGCAGCAATTCTGCCTAACAGATCTTAAAAGAAAACACTGAAAAGCTCAAACTCTATCCAAGTAACTTAACTGAATCCCAGAACAAAGCTCAAGGATATTTAAAGGAATACAAAAATATTCAGCATCCAAAAAGGTAACATTCAAAATGACTTACATCCAATGAAAAAACTACCAGGTCAAGGGCACATATCTTGGTTGCAGGCTCCTCCCTGGCCCAGCCCTGGTTGGGGCTCATGCAGAAGGCAATTGATTTATAGCTAATCAATAGACAAGCTCGGTAAAGCAGTTATAAGAGTACACTGTGGCAATTGCCAGGGGATGGAGGGTAAATGGAGATGGAGGAGGATATAAGAAGATAGTGATGGATGGAAACTTTACTTGGGGTGGTGAATACACAATACAGTGTACAGATGATGCATTGTAGAACCGTGCACTTGAAACCTGTATAGTTTTGTTAACCAGTGTCACCCCAATACATTCAATAAAAACGGGGAGAAAAGGAATACACGGGATCTATCTTGCTCCAAAGCCCATTCCTTCAGTATCTGTTTGCCCAGCAACGCTGAAGCCATGCCTGGATTCTAAGGTATCATTCCACGCTTTCATAATGGCTAATCATGTCCCAAACATGTCCATTCTGGATCCAAATTAAATTTTCAGTGAAAGAAGAATCACACGGCACTTTGTGGGTTTAAACAGTTTCCCTTCAAGTATCTTCCACATGGAAGTCTCAGGAGAGAGTTCCTCGAGGGGCTGGGGTGGGGGTGGGGGATAATATAAACTTTAAGTTTTAAGGAAAGGCTTGGAATTAGAGTTCCAAGGGGGCAGGATAGTACTTTTCAGAGGTTGAAGGAAAGAATTTGGCATTTTACTAACTGACCCTTTTGTAGTTTGAGCCATACTAGAAATGGAAGGTCTTTGACATTGAAGATTACACAGTATTTTGCCCATATATTTGTTCAAATCAGGCTCTAAAAAGACACTAATGGCTTTGTTGTACAGATAATTCTAAAATCCTTTTTGACTTATTGATTTCAGCAAACAGCTTTAATTCTGTGTTTTTTTTGTGTGTGTGTGTGTTTTCCTTTTACCAGTTTTGGGGAAATTATCATTAATTCCATTTCAGTGAGAGTATATAATTTTGCTGATGTATTTGTAAGATGCTAATTCCACAGAAAAAAATGAGAAATCTTACCTCTTTGGACTTTTTTAGCTCCTTTAATTGCAAGGTGTCCTGTTCATGTTGTTTCAAGAGCTCCTAAAAGTAAATTTATTTAAAAAAGATCAGCAGTGGGAATCTGGCACTTCTTTAAAAAACTAGGCAAACCAGAATAGGATTCAGAAATATAATATAACTAGAGGTCTGGGGAGGGGAGTTGTCCCTCAGCCCAGCCTGCATCCTCTCTAATCTGGGATCCCTCAAGGGATGTCGACTGCCAGTTTAGGCCCAATCCAGGGATCAGGCCACAATCCAGGACTGCTGGCTTCTAACCGCTTGCCTGCCTGCCTGCCTGCCTGATTGCCCCTAACCACTTCTGCCTGCCAGCCTGATCACCCCCTAACCCTCTCCTGCCAGCCTGATCGACTCCTAACGCTCCCCCTTGCTGGCCCAATCACCCCCAACTGCCCTCCCCTGCTGGCCCGATTGCCCCCAACTGCCCTCCCCTGCCAGCCTGGTCGCCCCTAACTGCCTTCCCCTGCAGGTGTGATCCCCCCAACTGCACTCCCCTGTAGGCCTGGTTGCCCCTAACTGCCCTTCCTGCTGTCCTGGTCGCCCACAACTGCCCTCCTTTGTCAGCCATCTTGTGGCTGTGGGCGCTGCCATCTTTGAGGGCAGGACAATTAGCATATCTCCTCCTTATTGGCTGTGGGCACTGCCATTTTTGCAACAGTGTGAGGGTCAATTAGCATATTCTCTTTTTATTAGATAGAATATTTACCAAAGTTTACATATTATTTTCATGAAGCACATATTGTTAACTAATGGCATTGCATGTTGACGTTAAATAATGAAAATCTTGCTCATGTTAAACCATAGCGCATTGACAAATATTAAAAGAAATATTTTCTTCAAAGGCTTTTCTGTTTAGCATACAGATTTAATACTGCAAACTATGCAGTTTCCCACAAATTGAACTTTATACTCAATGCAATTCCAATCAAAATACCAGCAGGTTTTCTTAACAAGATAATTCTAAAATTTATATAGAAATACAGAAGATACAGAAAGCCAAAATATCTTGAAAAACAAGAGCAAAGTTAGATTTTTACCTCCTGATTTCAAGCTACAGTAATTAAGACAATGTGTTGTTGGCTGAAGTAAAGGCAAATAGTTGAATGGAATAGAGTGGAGAGTCCACCACTCCCACTTCCCAGATATGACAAATATACTAATGCAACACAATGGAGAAAGAAAAGCTTTAAAAAAAAAAAAATATATATATATATATATATATATATATATATATATATATATATATAATTTATTTTTTACAGAGAGAAAGGGAGAGGGATAGAGAGTTAGAAACATCAATGAGAGAGAAACATTAATCAGCTGCCTCCTGCACACTCCCTACTGGGGATGTGCCCACAATCAAGGTACATGCCCTTGACTGAAATCGAATCTGGGACCCTTGAGCCCTCAGGCCAATGCTCTATCCACTGAACCAAGTCAGCCAGGGCAGAAAGAAAAATTTTTTTTAAAAAAAAACAAATCATTCTGGAACAACTTGATATCTATCGGGGTGGGGGGGGGCGGGGGGGAGAACTATGGCCTCTATCTCACACACAAAAATTATTCAAAATGGATCATAGAACCATGAAAGCTAAAATTATAAAGCTTTTCTTTTAAAAAGAGGATATCTTAATGTCTTTGGAATAGTCAACAATTTCATAAAGAAAATACAAGAAGGTATAACCATAAAAGAAAAAACTTGATAGACTTTTATTAAAACGAAAAAGTTCTGTCCATCAAAAGACAACATGAGCCAAATGAAAAGGCACTCCCACAGGCTGAGAGACAGAATTTGGAACATATATATCTGCCAAAGAATTTGTATCCATAACATAAAAAGTATCCCTACATATCAATAATAAAAAGATAAACCACCCACTTTTGTTAAATGGCAAAAGGTGTGAACCAACAGTTCACAAAAGAAGACATATATATGGTCCAATAAGCATATACAGTAAATTATTGCCTGACATATTTAATCATTAGGGAAACTGAAACTGTAACAAAATACCATTTCATATCCATTAGAATGGTCAAAATTAAAAGATTAGTAATACTGTTGTCAATGATATGGAGCAACTGGAATTCTTCTCATATATTTAAGACACAAGAGAGAAATGGTATAACTACTGTGGAAAATAGCTTGGTAATCTACATATATAAAAGCTTAATATGCAAAGTGTCCCCTCGGGAGTTCAACCACGAGACCAGGAGTTTGATTGCTTGCTAATGACGTGCACTGACCATCAGGGGGCGGCACAAAACGAAGGAAGGCCCCAGCTGGTGGCTGGCAACTGGGGAAGGGAGGCCCTGGTTGGCGGCCAGCAGCCTCTAGGGACCCTACCCATGAATTTCGTCACTGGGCCTCTAGTTTCTCATAAAGTTAAACTTAGACCCACCCTCGATCTCAGCAATAGCACTCCTAGGTATGCCAAAGAGGAATGAAAGCAAATGTCTACAAAAGCACTTTTACAGGATATTTATAGAAACTATTTGTAAAAGTCAAAAAACAAAAACAACCAAAATCTCCCCAAACAGGAAAATGGTGAATGCATTATCTGATATTCCTATAAAGGAATACTACTGGACAATAAAAAAGGAAAACATAACTGATATGAACATCAAATGAGTAAATGTCACAGATATTATGTTGAGAAAAAAAAGCTATATGCAAAAGAGCATATATTGTATAATTCCATTTATACAAAGTTTAAAAATAAGAAAAAACAATCTTTGGTGGCAGGAATCAAAAGAGTAGTCGTCTTGAGGCAAATCTTGAGGGAGGGAGGGATTACTGGAAAAACACTAGAGTGCTTTCTGGGTTGATGAAATGTTTAGATCTTGATTTGGGTGTTGGTTACATGGATATATACATCTGTCAAAACTCATCAAGCTGTACATTTAATATCTGTGAATTTTGCTAAGTATAAGTTATATGTGAGAGAGAGAAAAAACACCCATTTGCAGGTTTATAGTCAGTGTCACTGGAGGAAGAAGAAATACGTGCAGATGATCAAATCTCTCCCCACTAAGAGGAACTACCACTATTTCTTATTCAGACATATGAGCTCTCCAGACCCCAGAAGCATTATTGCAGAGCATGCCCTATCTCCTCATTATTGTTTTGCTCAGTAATATAGTGAAGGTCACACATGGGCTTTTATTGGTGAAATTAGTGGCTTTTCAATTAACATGGTTAGAAATGGGCTCTTATTAATGGAATATTAGAGATTTTCTGCACTTCGTATGAAATGGGTACAAAAATCTAACAAAGCCTGTAGCTTGTGTACTTAGGGGTGTGCACTTAGACTTGACCTCCAGTGAACTTTGTCCTGCTTAGGAGGAGCTCTGGTTGCCTTTTGCTGACTGCAGGCTTACAGAAGCTACTTCCATAACACCATTGCAAATACCCATGTTGACTCTTTTATGCACCCCAAAACTCAGAGAACTGGTGATATAACTGCCTGGAGTTGCTGGCTAATGCTTGTTTGTTTAGTAAATGTCTACATGTTTGGTAGAATTTGGTCTGAGACCTGCTTTCATTATAACCTGGTATGTCAAGGTTGTAGGGGAGTGACTTAAGGAGTAGCTAACCCGCACAACCTCTAACTTTTAGTTAGCTACCCTTATTTACTAAGAGTTGTACATGACCACATTTGCTTAGTTTAATTTGTAACAATACCCTTTCACTTCAGCCATAGTCAACAGTGAGAAGGATATTCAGAGACTGGAATTTTGGCAAAATATGGAATTTCAGCTTCTGCATGTTTCACGTTCAATATTTCTTGTCAATTACAAGCTCATTCCACTAACCCTGTGGTATGGCTATCTAGATAAAGGACAGCAAAACTGTTCATCTACCTGCATATGTTCCAGGGAAGCTTGGGAAGGGGAAATATTCCCAGGAAGATGAAAGCTGGTCTAATTACCGGGGTATCCCTGGAATCCAGATGTCCCATTAAGACTGAACATTCCACCACCGATGTGCTTTGGGCTGACTCACCTCCTTCTCTCGAGTGACGGCCTCAAAGAGAGCACTGTAGGAGTCATTTAATTTTTTCTTTTCTTCTTCGGACTCTAACTCAAACTTTTTTGCTATCTTATTTTCTGTGGAGATGAGAGGAAATCACTTATAGAAGATGTAAACATGGGAAAAAAACAGATACAAAGAGAAAATCAGAATATCAGTAGATAATAGAAAGTCCATCCTGGGTCAAGCCCAGGGTGCTTTCATCCTGGTGTTCAGTGTCTGACACACACATCTGGAGAAGCTTGAGAGTGAGGTCAGCAGGGTGGTGGCTCTTGATCACATCAGCCCTATGGGGTTTAACTCTAATGTCTCTTATTCTCTTTGTGTAGCTTATTTTAGATCTGTTGCTTATTGCTTTGTTTGTTCTCTTGGCTGAAGTAATCACTATGCTTTCTTGAATATCCTTTTCTATACTAATAAAAGGGTAATATGCTAATTAGACTGGACATCCTTCCGGATGTCCTTCCAGACAAAGCCATGGTGGCGGGGGCTGAGGCAGAGGCAGTTAGAGTCAACCAGGCCAGCAGAGGATAGCAGTTAGGGGTGACCAGGCTGGCAGGGGGTGGCAGTTAGGAGTGATCAGGCAGGCAGGCAGGTGAGCGGTTAGGAGCCAGCGGGCCCAGATTGCGAGAGGGATGTCCAACTGCCAGTTTAGGTCCAATCCTGCAGGAGTCCTGGAATGGAGAGGGTGCAGGCTGGGCTGAGGGGACACCCTCTCCCGCGTGCACAAATTTTGAGCACCGGGCCTCTAGTCCTATATAATAAAAGGCTAACATGCAAATCCACCGAACAGGAAAATGACAGGTTGCTGTGATGCACACTTACCACCAGGGGGAAGATGCTCAATGCAGGAGCTGCCCCCTGGTGGTCAGTGAGGTCTCACAGGGGGAGCACTGCTCAGCCAGAAGCCCTGAACCTGGCTCATGGCTGGTGAGCGCAGGGGTGGTGGTGGGAGCCTCTCCTGCCTCTGCAGCGGTGCTAAGGATGTCCAACTGATGGCTCCCAGACTGCAAGAGGCACAGGCTGGGCTGAGGGAGCTCCCCACCCTCCACCAAGTGCACAAATTTCGTGCACCAGGCCTCTAGTCTTAAACTACAGCTTTGGCAAACATGACTTTTCCAGCAATATAAGACATTTCGTACTTAACCCTGGAATAGAAATTGGTTTAAACTTTTCTTTTTGGGGGAGTGGAAGGGTCAGGGAACCTGCCAGGAGAGATCCAATCAATATTGAATAGAATAAAGGAGGGGTAATGGGGCTAACAAACTTCTTCTTCAGCATCACAGTACTGAATGGAGAAGGATGCAATGCCTGGGCTCATAGGATAAGTCTGGACTGAGCTACACTGTGAGCAGCTAAAGCCTGGTCTCCAAAAACTAGTTGTAACATCTTAACTTAGACTTTGATAACAAGGGATGACTGTACGTAGTATGAGTAGCTAGGAGTCTGGGAGTTGACCTGGGCTATGCTACACTAAGATTCTAAGCAAAGCCTCCAACAGAAACAGCTCCAAGTTCCATTCCCAGTCTTAACTCCAGGGTCTTCATGCTACCTTCTAGCAGTCTGGTATCCCCACCGGGGTAGTAATGGCCTTAAAAATTAACTTTTTAAGGGGTATCTGCATTTAAATGAGAAATTTGTTAAATCAACTAAATTTGATATGAATTAGGTTGGGGTAGGATGTGAAATAGGTTTGTAGAGGTCCCACTCTTACCTCAACTAGTTTTCTAAGTCAGGGAATCTCCATAAATTCCTCTCTCCTTTTTCCATTTATGAAGATGCTTAGGGGGTAGAAGGCTCACCTACATATGATCCAAACTTTGAGCTAAGTGTTGGAAATATTAAAAATATGTAGCAAGCCAAGGGTGGTATGGCTCAGTGGTTGAGTGTTGACCTATGAACCAGGAGGTCACAGTTTAATTCCTGGTCAGGGCATGTGCCTGGGTTGGAGCTTGATTCTCAGTGGGGGGCATGCAGGAGGCAGCTAATTGATGATTCTCTCTCATCACTGATGTTTCTAACTCTCTTTCCCTTTCCCTTCCTCTCTGAAATCAATAAAAAATATTAAAAAATATGTAGCAATATACAAATGTATCAAATCAATGTTACACACTTTAAACTTATACAATATTATATATATACTAGGGATCCGGTGCACAAAAATTTGTGCACTCGGGGGGGGGGGGGTCCCTCAGCCCATCCTGTGCCCTCTTACAGTCTGGGACCCCTCGGGGGATGTCCACTTACTGGCGTGCCTGGCCAGCCTGGGTGAGAAGCTGATGGCTGTTTTCAGGCTGGCCAAGCCCCCCAGTGGGAACTCTCACCCCATGGGGGTGTGGCTAGCCTGGGTTAGGGGCTGAAGGCTGTTTTCAGGCTGTCTACAGCTCCCATTGACCCAACGTCCTGGAATCAGGTTTCTGGGGTTTATTTGTCTTCTACAATTGAAACTTTGTTGTCTGGAGCAGAGGCCTAGGCAGGCAAGGAAGCCTCCTGTTTGCTTCAGCTCCATGGCTTCTATAATTGAAACATTGTTGCCTTGAGCAGAGGCTCGGCTGGCCTAGGCAGGCAGTTTCAACTCCATCGCTGGTGCAACGGAAGCCTCCTGTTTGCTCTAGCTTTGTGGCTGCCGGCCACCATCTTGGCTGGGTTAATTTGCATACAGCCACTCTGATTGGCTGGTGGGTGTGGCTTGGCTGGTGGGCGTGGCATGGGTGTCTCGGAGTGATAGTTAATTTGCATATTATTCTTTTATCAGATTAGATATCAAACATGGTTTATTTGGGGGGAGGGGTGGGAATAGAGTACAATCCAGTACAATGGATTGTGTTGCCCCTCACCCAACAACTGAATATTTGAAACCTAATTCAAGAACTTTTTTCCTGGAACTTTGGGTCACCTGTAACTAGATAACAAGTCCACATTCTTACAGATGTCCCAAAGACTGTTCCAGCCCATGATGGCCAAACTTGGAATCAGTGAGTTTTGGAAGGTGTAGGCTTAGAATCTCAGGTGGCTGAACTTCATAAAAGACTCCATTCCTGTCACTTTCTTGCAAACTCCAGGCACCTTCCATTCGGGAGTCTAGCCATGTAGCTCTTCACCTTGGTGAATCCAAGGCTGCCTTCCTTGAGTTGAGACCAAGCTTCATGGCGGTTTTTCAGTACACCTATCACCAAGATGTCAGAAGTTTCTATACTCACTTTGCTGTAGCAGGATCTTTTCCCGCTCCAACTTCTCATTCTTCTCCCATTCTGCCTTCTTCTTTGACCACTTATCTTCCATTTCATCATAAAGGCTGTCCTATGGAGGCATAACGGCAACAGAAGCCAAGGCCCCTGAGAAAAGCTGCACACTGGCCCACGACCTAGCACTGGGCCCTGTCAGCTTCCCTCACCTGAGACCCTTGCTGGGGTGGGAGACCCTGTGTGGGTGACTAGTGGAAGTAAATTCCAGCCCAGCCCCCTTGAGCGTGACAGAAGTTTAAAAGCCTGGATCTGCAGAATTTAAAGACAGGTAGTGCTCCCCATGTTAGAGTCACATGTCAACTCCCTCTGCCTCATGACTCAAAAAGAGCACATGAAAAAAAACAAAAGAAATGCCTAGTAGTTAACTTGAACACTTAGAAAACAAGATGTTTTTCAGGGTTCATTTCCTTCAAATCTAACTTCCTTTGTGGTTAATGTTAAATAAGCCTAAACACTTCATGACGGTGGACCTCTGAAGGGGGGCCCAGGACCCGGACGCTGCCAGTGAGAATCCGGACTGTCCTCCTTATGAGGTTAGCTACAGAATTTACACGGAGCCTGGGCATCAGAGCTCGTTTGTAATTGTTTGTGGCCATTTAAACAGAGGTTCTCTCATCATTTTCAAGGCTGGTGGGCAGCTATTTCCAGAGAGGTCACACTCTCTGGAAAGGCCCAGATTGAAGCAAACACCAAGTATATATAGGAACTGGGGGCAGCTACCTGCTCATCAACCTGACGCTTCTCTTAGATTCTGGTCTATGACGCTTCCCTGACTGTATGAAGGTACATCTTGAAAAATGAGTTTAAAACTGAAACTATGAGTGGTAAATTGAATTTCAGAGGTGGTGCTGGTACTTTACTTGATTTCCCTCTTTGATAGGATGATCAACTATCCTTGTTTGCCTGGGACTGAGTTGTTTCCTGGGACTCCAGACTTTTGATGCTAAAACACAAAAGTCCCGGGCAAACCAGGATTAGTTGGTCACCACAGGATGGGGGCTTGCTGCCTCAGCCCTTCCATATTCATTCCCTACCTCCCACTCTCTCATCCTCTAGAAGAAATCCTGCCCTAACTCTGTCCCTTGGCCTCCATCAAATTAGTTGATTAAATGAATGGGTTATGCCCCGAGATGCTAGAGCACTTCCATGTTCTGCTAGAGGGAGTACAGCAGAGTGATACAGTCTTTTTGGGTGGAAATTTGGCCAAATGTATCAAAGACCTTTACAATGGTTACTCCTTTTGACCCAGAATTCTATTAAAATCTAAGATGTCACAAAGTACAAATATGAACAGTCATTGTCTTGGGGTAGTGACAGTTTTTCTTTTTGTACCTCCTGTTTGGTTTATGTATTTCCTTTTAAAACCCCCACTAAACATAAAATAACACCGAGCAGGTATTACTTTTGTAATCACAAACGTATTTTTGATGGGCTTTTTTAGGGCCTGGGTGACTGACTTGTCATGCACAGGGGCCATCGTAGTCCGAAGGTGCACTTTCATCCCTGGGCAGTTAGTGTGTGCCACTTAGGTGCAAGGATGCTGGGGAGCTGACAGAATTATTTTCTGGGGCAGAGCTCTAGATTCATCCCATCATCATCAAGCAAGAGAATGAGTTTTGCTTCTCTTACTCTCATAATCCAATGAGGAGTTCTGGATCTCACCTGATACATAAAAAACATATTCTTCAAATACTTGTATTCCTTTCCCATTTCCTCTGGACAAAAGGAAAACAACAGGATCATCATTATTGCTCTGAAATGCACACTTTCAAATTCAAATTCTCTTGTACACCTTCCCCATGTCAAAGTCATCCCTGGGTGGTAAAACCATGGTGTGCCTCAGAAAGGAGGCTTATTAGAAACTACTCTTCATTAGATGCCTGAACCCCCCGCCTCAACCCTACTGAATCGAGCTCTCAGAAGAGAACCCCAGGATCTCTCAATAATATGCTTCTCAGGAGATTCTGATGGACACCAAGGCTGAAAACTAAGCCCCAGGATAAACCTGTGTCTTTGGAAGAAGAGAAGCAAAATCTGTCTGCACCTGCCTCTCTTTAAAATCACATTTCCTAGTGTACACTGGTTTTGAAAACAATACATGTTTTCTTTTAAAAAATCTGGAAAATCAGCAAGGTATAAATACCACCTTAAAAAAATGAAAGGCAATGGAAGGAGAGAAGGTCATAGAATTTCCCCTCTTTGTGGGGATTAGTCTATGAACTCAGAATTCTGAAGAAGACACACTTCCTCTTCTCAAGAACAGCATAAACAATGGGATAAATGGCCAACATAACCCATATGGCTTATGAGGCCACACAAATCATAGTATGTCAGTTAGAATTTAATAAACACTGTCATTTTGTTGGTGAGGAAACTTGCTGAATTAGAATAGCATTACATTTGCAGAACTTTAAATATACTTTAAAAAGTGCTTTCTCATTTTTATCATGTTGATAAAGGCCAATATTACTATCCTCAATTCCCAGATGGGGAAACTAAGACTTGATATAAAGGGTGAAAAGGGCATTGGTAGGATGGCTTCCCTCTTTTCAGTTTCATTCTCAATCATTCCCTTTTCCTGAGCTTAAGAGGAAACGTTGAAAGTCTAGCTAAAGTCCACTCATGGCCATGAGAGTTCCTCAGTCCTAGACCCACATGGTTAGACTCCTGCACCTTCGTCATGGTCATTCTTCCAGGTCCTGAATGTACCTAGTTTTTCTTGGGAAGCCAACTTCTCTTCCTTTAAGGCTGCTTTGTAGTTGTTCTCCAACTCACTGAGCTCTGCTGCATGAGCCTCTTTCAGCTCCCTGTGGTGTCCCGAGAGAAAGTCACAATCATCAGTAAAAAGAAGTCCAGAGTTAAGTTATATTCACCTGATCCCACCTCTCCTCCCTCACACAGAAAGCCAGTGGGCAGGCTGGGGAACCCTCACTTTTTTGAGTCACTTTTTTGGCATTCGTGCAGAGAAGGGGAAAGGGACTCTTGTTTACACCAATCCTGATGGTGAACGGAGCCGGTGGGTGCCATAGATAATTTAGAGTTCGAGGTCTCTAGTCCCCATTCCAGTGTTCAAGAAGACTGTTACAATGAAAGGCTATATGAGCTGTCAAGCCAAGAAAAGACATGGAGGAAACTTAAATGCCTATTAGTAAGTGAATGAAGCCAATCTGAAAAGGCTGCAACTGTCTGATTCCAACTATTTGGCATTCTGGAAAAGACAAAATAACAGAGACAGTTCAAAGATCAGTGCAATGGTTGTCAGGGGTTAGCAGAGAGAAAGGGATAAATATGTAGATCACAAAGGATGTTTAGGGCAGTGAAACTATTCTGTATGGTACTATAATGGTGGATACATCTATACTAATAATAATGGAATATGCAAATGGTCCAGGATCCCATCACAGTAACAGTAACAACCAGCAGGCTGCCTGGGGCATTAAGGCCGGCAGTGGGGTTAGTAAGAATGACTAAATGACTGAACAGCAGGCTGCGTGGGGTGAGCAGGCCAGCAGGGAGGACAGTTGGCAATGACCAGGCCAGCGGGAGGGGGCAGTTAGGGGTGACCAGGCTGGCAGGGAGGGGGAAGTTGGGGGCGATCAGGCTGGCAGACAGAGGCGGTTAGAGGTGATCGGGCTGGCAGGGGGGCAGTTAGGTGATCAGGCAGGCAAGTGAGCAGTTAGGAGCCAGCAGTCCTGGATAGTGAGAGGGATGTTGACAGCCAGTTTAGGCCCAATTCTAGAAATCGAGCCTAAAGTGGCTGTTGGACATCCCCTGAGGGGTCCCGGATTGGAGAGGGTGCAGGCTGGGCTGAGGAGACACCCCACCCCTATGCAGGAATTTTGTGCACTGAGCCTCTAGTATAATAATAAAAGTAAAATACGCAAATCAACCGAATGGCTGACAGCACAACCGGTCACTATGATGTGCACTGACCACCAGGGGGCAGACACTCAATGCAGGAGCTGCCTCCAGTCCGCAGGCCCCAGGCCAGCCAAGGCAGGTGCCAGTGGTCCCCCCCACTCTGATCACCCTGCAGATCAGTCTTGATCACCCACCAGGCCTAGGGACCTTACCCGTGCATGAATTTTGTGCACCGGGCCTCTAGTGTCATTACATTTTGTCAAAATCCATAGAACGTGGGATTTTTTTTTTTATTTTTGTTAAGCCTCACCTGAGGATATTTTTTCCATTGATTTTCAGGGAGAGGTAAAGAAAGAGGGGAAAACAAAGAGAAACATCAATGTGAGAGAAACACATCAATTGATTGCCTACTGCATGAGCCCTGACCAGGGAGGAGCCTGCAACCAAGGTACATGGCCATGTCCGGAATCAAACCCAGGACCCTTTGGTCCACAGTCTGACACTCTATCCACTAGGGCCATAGAATGTGTATTGACAACACCAAGAGTGAACTCTAATGGACTCTATGGACTTTGGGTGGGAATGCTGTGTCAGTGCAGGTTCACTGAGCGTAACAGATGCACACTGGTAGTGCAGGGTGTCAATAATGGCATAGGTCATGTAGATGTGAGGTGAGGGAATTTATGGGAACTGTCTGTACTTTACACTCTATTTAACTATGAACCTAAAACTACTCTAAAATGAAACTCTATTAAATATAAATAAGTTAGGAAATAAAAAATAAATAAATAAGTTAATTAATTTAAAAAATTGTTTTTTAAGGAAACAAGTCTATGACTCCATTAAGAATTCTCTCCATCAGGGCTTCTGAGCTCTGCAGGTAGCGTGGAGGGGATTTTGTGGGTTTCCTCACCCATGCAGACAATACATCTCATTTATTTCCTCTTGATTTGTCCTTGGGGCTCTGGCTCCTGCCCCTCCCATACCTTCTTGCCATTTTGCCCAGGCCCTGACCTAGCAGCCAGGGAGAGCAGCAGTAAGAGGAGAAGAGGAGGAAGAGGAGGAGATGGAGGAGGCCAGGCTGAGACCCACATGTGTCTACCACGCAAATCTCATGGCTCTTCGCAGCAACCAACAAAAAGGGAGTTTATAATAGGAATGAAACAATTGGATGAGAAAGTGCAAAACCAGGGGTAACCTTTTCTGTGCCTCCAATCAAACCATCCTGCTCTCCAAACACATGCAGCTCATCTCCCTCACCCCTTGCTACGCAATTCCGTTTGACACTGTCTGAAATCCAGTGAGCTGAAGTCCTTCTAGGATGCAGGAGCCTTAGGGCCTTCAGCACACAAGGGCTTGTGACAGAAAACTTACCTGCTCTTGTTTTCATAGTCCTGCTTCATTTCAGCACAGCGGTTTTCCATTTCATTGGAGAGCTGCAAATGAGGCCATCATCAGCAACACAGGATTGAGGACCCCACTCCCACTCCAGTCTGCACCTTTTGAGAAGCCTTCTGACTCATGGGGTACACCCCGCTCCCCGTGTCTCTCCATCATTATGAGAGAACTGAGCAATTCTGGCCTTGCTTTGTGTGATCTGGAATGTGATCAGTTTGTAGTGTTGGTGCACGGAAACCATGTCTGTCACTACCAGGTTTTGTGAGCAGGCTCGGTCCTCTCTGCAGGACTGTAATCTCTTTGTAAGAGAGTGGCCTTAGACCCTCAGATACAGAATTCAATTGAACAATCATTTCTCAAACAAAGGGCTTGGCCTAGAAGAGCCAAAGAGGTCTATGACTCAGACCCTGCCTTCGAAGAACTTTAAATCCAGTGTTTAAGCCTCATTGGCAGAATGGCTGGGTTCCAGCAGGCAAGTTTCACCCACTTCCAGGTGACGCTCCATGCCAGCACATCCAGTCCTCTGGCCACTGTCTCAGGAGGAGTGGACACTTCCAAATCAGTTAGCACCCACTGCCAGCTGAGACAAGGGTTCGGGGCTTGTCTTTCCCTCTCTGACTGAACCATGGCACCAGCACTCCTCCCTTGCTCCGGGTCACACAACAATTTGGAGTGTTTACAGGTGGAAGAATTTTTATTTTTAGATGAATGTTAAGGATCACAATCTGAGGTCCCGCCATGGAAGTAATCTCTAAATATGTCTTCAGTGAGGGAAAGGGGCATTTTTCCTAAATATAGGTAAATGCTCTTAGGCTAATCATTTAACTTCCCGAGACTCAATTTTCTTTGGGTAGAAAGAAATCATAAACCTGGCAGGGCTTTCAGATAAATATAGTAATGCCTCATTAGTAAGGGAAGATTCAGTCTGAGTCATAAGCTGGATCCCTGTAGGATTCGGAAGCATCTGGGGTGCATGAGAGGGTGAAGGCTGGGCCTGCTGGGAATTCAACCCTTACAAGTGTGTTTCAATAACAACAGGCAAGGTGGGGGTGGGTCTGATTATGGCTCTGGTTTATCACTTCAGTGCGGGCCACCAGGCACACCTGCTTGAAGTGGGGAAGAAGACATTATGATAAAAAAGATGGTAAAATCTAAAGGAGGTTTCACCAAAATCCCCAGGAAACCCAAAGAGTGTAATTTACATCAGCAGAATCTGAAGTTTGGGCTTTGGTAGTTTCAGTAGCAACAGGAAGTGGGTACTGAAGGCTTTTGGGTAGTTTCTGAGCAACACTGGAAGCACTGACTGCCATGGGGCCTAAGCAAGAGCCTCCACAACCTCTGAAGCTTAACTCACCACCAGGCAGGAAATGGCCAGCGCCCCCTCATGTGGAGAAGACAGTGGTGTTGAACACCCTGCAGGCACTGGGGGAACTCACAGAAACTCAACTAGGCCTGGAGGAATGACTTGAGTTCTTGCAATTATGGAGGAGAATGGAGGCAGAGAAATACTATTGGGCGGCCCCAGTCCTATCCTCAGAGCTCTTGCCTGGGCAACGTGGTTCCTATGAGTCAAGTACGTGGCAGCATGCCTGGCAGGTAGCGTGATTTGAAAATCTTGGTCTTTCCTATACCCACAAAGATGTCAGCCAGCTTAAGGATCACTCACCGCTGTTTCGGCAGACTGGTGGTCTCTGGTCATTTGCTCTATTATCATCGTCAGCTCTGAGATCTGCTCCTCTAGGTCAGTAATGATATCAGTCCTATAAGTAATTCTTCAGTCACCCACACAGCTCTCTCTCGCCTGTCAGGCCTCTTCCTGAGCATGGCTGGATGTGGTCTGGTGAGAGCCAAGCCATGCTCTGTACCTGCTCTACTATCACTGAGGTGGGGAGGGAGGGGAGAGGAGTGGAGAGAAGGAAGGGGGCAGTAGGGTGGTTGAGTCGCACACGTGGCCCTTTTGGGTAAGTTAGCCAAAACTGAGTGGGGTGGTTTGGTGACCTACTGAATAGAAGGGAGAGTGGAATATGTCAGAAGCCTATTAGGGTTTGACCTTGATTTGGTAATGTTAGTTGAAATGGACGGGGAGAAGTTCAGAAAATTAGGAAATGAGAAGGTGGGGAATAGGATTGATGCTGACAGTGAATCATAGGCAAGGAATGGGCCAGAAACTGGATGAGCAGGAGACTTAAGAGAGTGGCTTTCACCAGTTAGAGAAAGATAAGTATCACATGATCTCACTCATATGTGGAATCTAATGAACCAAATAAACTGACAATCAAAAATTGATCTAGAGCCCTAGCCAGTTTTGCTCAGTGAGTAGAACATCAGCCTGCAGACTGAAGGGTCCTGTGTTCAATTCTGGTCAAGGGCATATGCTCAGGTTGTGTAGGGGGTGTGCAGGAGGCAGCTGATTGATGATTCTCTCTCATCATTGATGTTTCTCTCTCTCTCTTTCCCTCTCCCTTCCTCTGTGAAAAAAAAAAAAAAGACCCAGAGACATAGAAGTATGAACAGACTGTTGAACCTCAGAGGGAAGGCCAGGGAGAGTGAGTGGGAAGAGATCAACCAATGAACTTGTTCGCATATATGCACAACCCATGGATATAGACAATGGCATGATGAGGGCCTGTGGAAGGTGGACGGGAGTGGGCTGGGAAAGATTAATGGGGAGAAAAGGAGGATGTATGTAACACTTTCAATAATAAAGACTTAAAGGAGGGAGAGAGAGAGAGTGGCATTCAGACTTGATAAAGGTTTTCTGTGCTTCTGGGTCTGCGGCCTCCATGATATCTAAGATTATCCAGCTCTGTTTGGTTGACCTGGAGTAGACAGGGTGGAAGGCAGTGCTTTGTGCAGTGCAGCAGAGAAGATATCTTTGATTCAAGAGGTTGAGAAAACAAAAGGATGTAGGAGGAGAGGACATCAAGGCATGAGAAAGAAAAGAGGGCATGAGAAAGTTGAACAGTAGGGAACTCCTAACATGATCTCCAATATAAACAATACAACTTTACGAGGGAATAAAACCATTATGGGCTGTTGTATTTTATTATGCCACAACTGGTGACAACTTTCTTATTGAGGTCAAGAGGTGCTTGAGGGGTGCTGGCTTGACTGTGGGTACATGGCCCATCTCCTGGAGAGGGCCTTGGATGTGCAGCAAAGAAAACAGGGCCTGAACGTTCCCACTGAAGGGAACACAGAGACTGGAGTCTGGTTTCTCTAGGCCAGATCAGATCAGAGTGACTTCATGCATGGCCCCTCTCAACAGTGGGCCTATGTGTCCTTCAGCCTTATCTCAGTCTGAATCCCTTCCCAAATGAAACCTCTGCTAACAGCGTGGTTGTATCCTTTCTATATACCTATTTCCTATATACCTAGGTGGTGTGTGTGTGTGTGTGTGTGTGTGTGTGTTTTCTGTTGCAATTGTTGGTCTTTTAGAGTTCTGTCTTGAAAAACTAATTTTCATAGCAATTTATAGCCCAAGGAAGAGACACTCATTGTGGAGCCATTACAATAGTATAGGTATATGAGGAAGGGGAAGGGGAAGATATGAGTGTAGGTAGATGAGGAAGGGGAAGGGGAAGATATGAGTGTAGGTAGATGGGGAAGGGGAAGGAGAAGATATGAGTGTAGGTAGATGAGGAAGGGGAAGGAGAAGATTTAGGAGGTGGAATGAAAAGGATGTGGGGACCGCTTTTACATGGCATTGGAGAATAGAGAGTGGGTGGGACTTGAATGACAGAGAGGATGACAGTGTATTCAACTGGGAGGGAGTTAGACCAGAATATTCCAAGCTATATCTCCCAGAGGCATGAACTGAGTAGTACCTTTGGACATAATAAAAAAGGGCCTCCCAGAAATCCCGAATTTACTTTTAGTTCTCACCCAACAAATTTAGATTATTGTATTAATATCTCATCAGTTCATTATTTTCAGGAAAAGCTGCCCTCCTTTAGTATGAATTATACTACACCTAATCATTTTCTAGAGCCACTGAGCTGACCTTCATCCTGACTAGAATGGGATTGGAGCAGAGAGGCGGGGTGGAAGGAACAGGTAGAGAGCTGAATGAAGTGACTCGCAGCATCTCCAGAGCAGGACTGGGAGTGGATAATTAGGCGCTTATCTGAGGCCAGGCTGAGCTAGGGAGAGGTGTGAGGAGCTGGATGTTGGTCCAAAGACATTACCTGCGAATTCTGATTTTGTCCATGATCTCTGATTTCAAATGCTTTTCCCTATCGAACATCTCATCTCCCAAGGTGACGGAAATGTGCTCCCTATTCCGAAAGAGGCGATAGCCAGGGCACACGTTGATCACTTCCTAGGCAACAGGGTGGAAGGTAAGAGAATATTGCAGAGAGCTGAGATTCCTCCAAATCCAGTAACACCCCTCTCACATCTACAAACAGAAACATGAGATGGACCGTGCCCTCCCTAGTTACCACTCACCCTCGTATTTCCGTATTTCCCTCCTGGGATCCAATCATAAGACTCAACTAGATCCTGGATATCTCCCTATGCCTTTCAAGCTCAACATTTCCAAATCCAGTCATTGATACCCACTCCACATTTTATACCTAAACCCTGTTCCTCCTCTATGTTCTCCATTGTGGCCAGAAGCCAGGAGGCAGCTGAACATTGTGGAAATCTCTCCGATTTTGGAATTAAGACAGGCCTGAGTTTAAATCCTGGCTCTGCCACCAAACATAGTTATTCAACATCACTGTGCCCAGTTTCCTCATTAGAAAATAAGAATAACTCTTCCTCAAAGGGATTTTGTGAGACTAAATCAAAATAGCACGAGAAAATGCCTAGCACAGTTGCAAAAAAAATATTTTTTAGTCAGTTCCTTCTCTGTGCCCTGTCAGTTGCAGGGCTAGCAGCCACCATCGATCCGGATGTGACTGTACCTTCTAGAATTGTGCAGGACACCCCTGCAGGTCACAGATCCTGCCACTGTTATCTCCTAAAAGTATCTCATCCTTATTCTCTCCTCTCCCAGCCTTGCCCCTGATGGAGCCAGAGGCCACCATCATCTGTTTCCTGGGCTCGGGAGCTACTTCGAGGCCCAGCGAGCCTCTCTGCCTTCAGTCTGGCTCCCCTAAGTTCATCATCTTCTCCACCTGGAGGGATATGACATTTTGGTTTATTTTTTCTTGCCCATTAAGGGATTGCATGGTTCTCTTTGAAAGGGGTTAGGGGAGAAAGGAAAATAGATAAAAGCAAAAAGTAGTAAAAGTACCAATTATATCCCACCAGAGGGTGTTGTTGGTTTTTTTTGCCCTAAAATGTAAGTCTTACCTGGTCACATGCCTGTCAGACCCATAAAGGTTCTAAGACATCAAAAGGTTTGGGCCCAAACTTCTAGGCAGGTGTCAAGATCCTTCAGGGTTTGCTCCTGATCTCTTTCTCCAGTGTGCTCCTGCCCTGCCCCCTCTCAGATGCCCTGGCGGCCCCCTGCCCAGCATTTGTGGAATCCCAAGTACAGCAGAGGGTTTCCTACACCTGCGCATGAGTTGTCTCCTGTCCTGGACTGTCATCACCTGGTTTTCCTGGGACACTCTCCTCACCCTACACAAGGCAGTAAAGAGGTCATTAAACACTCTCTCTGGGGTTTGGCAGAGCCAAGTTCAAGTCCTGGTTCTACACTATATGCAGCAATTCCAGCACCTCTTCACAGGATCATTGTGAAGATTCAATGAAGTCAGTACGTGCAAAAGGTCCATGCCCGCACACAGTAGGTACTTAGTAATGGTACATCCCACAAAGCTCTTTCCATTTTTACTCACAGAAGGTAAATTATTGCTCTCCTCTTGTTTTCCTAAGTGGGTTTTCACTCTGTAAGAGAAATGCATGTTCAGAAGCAACCAGAGAGCAAAGAGAAGCTCCAAGGTCAGCTGTGCCCTGACCCCACCACTCGTCTGCACAATGTGACATTCCTGGGATAATCTGTATGACCCATCAGTTCTTAAAATATTATACTTTAGAAAACAGAAAATACTTAGTGGTCCAGAGATGATTGGTACAAAGGTTGTAATAAAATGGCAGGTAGTGAAAAAGTGGGAAATCAACTAGTCACTAGTCTAATAGTAGAACCATTTCTAAAATAACGGCCAAGCAGCTTGGAGTGAAATTCAAAGGGATGGTGCATAATCATAAATGCACACATTTTTTTAGTGACATGTATTATATGTTGTCTATGCAACCACTTTTCTTCTCATTTGCACCAGAAATCCATGTTCTGGGACCCTGAAATTGCAAGTTAATTCAGGATAAGCAAACTGTTACTATTTTGAGATCTGGTACTAATCCTGATCATAATAAACTTTTGTTTCAGGTACAGAAACATGAATATAATATCAGGTATCCAAATATCAAAAAAGTATTTATAAGTAAATTCACCGAGAAGGTTGAAACATTAGAGTAACTACCTTCTGATGTGCAGACCAGAATAGGTAGGCCCTTCCCCTTGGCTTCCACAATATCACACATGTACACAACCATTGGGCAACTGCTATGGAGAGAGATAACCGAAACCTGCTCTAGAAGTTCCAGTTCCCCACAATCAAAACCACCACAGTATCATTAAATGCTGTGGAGTCAGTTACTAGGATGGGATTGGGGATGTGGGGATGTGGGGAGTGGGGCTGGGAGGGCTTTTCCTGGTGGAAGGAGTTCCATCTCGGTTAATTACCATCAGTCTGGTTTGGATCCCACATCTCCCACCGCCAGAGGGGGCCTCCAGAGAAGCACTGAGAAAACCGTACTGAGGATTTGGCTACCTTAGAGGTGACCACTGACCTTTGATTTGACCTTGACTGACCAAAAACAAAGGTCTATGTGTTAAGAAATGGGCATGAGTGCATAATAGACACTGGTATTTCAATGAGGGCCACATGTAAGATTTAAAATAATTTCACATGCAACTGAAATCAACCATATGTTCCTAATTCAACTGTCCACAATGGATAATTTGGTTTATTTTTTTCTGAATTTAGGAAAGTCTTGTTGGAAACCACTGGATGGTCCAGGTCTCTTTAAAAGGCTGACCCTGGATTTGAGTTTATGACATTTTTTGCTCTTAGTAAATCTCATTGAACAACCTGAGACCTTCCAAAGCATTGCTTTAACTTTGGAACTTCTATGTGGCTGCATAAGATACTCATTTTGTCAGAAAATGATGCTTCTTTCATTGAAAAGTAAAAGGCAAGGTTGATTCAGAATGACTCATCTTTACTCTTTTTGTCTTTGTCAACCTGTTACTCAGATTACTCTGATTTCAATGACCAAATTTAGACATTTTATTGACATCGCTGAGAGCACTTCAGATTTTCTCATTTAATGAATTCAATGAGTAGTTAATATATGCAAACCACAGCGCTTAGTACCAAGAGAAATGGAATGAGACGTGATAGTTTCATTTAAGAGATGGAAAAAGGCACATGAATACTGAAACTAGAAGAAAGAAAAGAGTTAAGTGCCGTAGGGAAATACAGATAAAGTGATTTTCTAATTGTGTCTCTTAGGGATTGAGAGCGCTCTGCCACTGCCATTTTTCAAGGCCTCTGATGAATACAAAATTAAAAGCAAAACAAAAACAAACCCCAAGAATTGCTAAAATAGGGTTATAAAAATTGAGTTATAGTTCATGTTTAAGAATTGAAAACTTTTAACAAATTATGTTTGCAAGAAAATTATAGGATTCACAAAAGGGATGGATCAGAGAATCAAGGTGGCATGTTTGAGGACAGAGGCCTAAGTTAAAAGGTGACTGCTGAGCCGCTTCTTTGTCCCCAGTTGGAGGCCATGTCAACATCGGCCTGAGCCTCTTCCCCAGAGTGAGGCCAGCAGCAGCGGCCCTCCTGTGTGGCTGCCCCATTCCCCTTCCCAAGTGCTGGCCGGAGCCAGAACGGAGGCCACATTCCCCAGTGTGTGCTCTTTGAATAGGTTTTAGAAGACGTCATGTTTCAGGAAATAAGTTGCCTTAAATGGTCTTACTGGAAAGTTATAAATACATTCAGCAGGTCTTTGATAGACAATTAAAAAATACCCACAAATAACTGGTGTTTATTGCATGCAACATTATAATATTTAACTGTTTTTCTTGAGATATGAAAAAAAAATACCCGCAAAGTGTTCCTCATATATTGCAAAGCCAGAGGAGGACAATGCTGGCCGGGGCTAATGGCGGTGGTCAGAGTGGAGCTGTGGGTCTTAGTGAGGTCTCTTCCAACAAGCAGCACAGGATAGCTGAGGCCTTGAGCTTGACTGTTGAAATGCAAGTTAGATAAGGTCCACAGGTAGGATCATGCTTGCAGGGTGCCAGCACATAGAAGGCAGGCAACAAGAAAACGTTTCGTACACAGGCATTTGGTGGACTCCTTGTTATGAATGGATCCAATTCCCTTCAGGCTTTGCCACCAACACTCCACTGAGACAATTCCCTTCCTTGTCACCAAGATGCAGGCTACTAAGTCCAACAGTACTGCTCGGCCTCATCTTAATTGACTAGCAGCAGTTTTTAACACAGATAATGAGACCCTTCTTCTTGAAACATTTTTGTTGTTTTGCTTCCAGAATACCAGGTAGATGATTCTTCATCTGCCTCACTAGCCACTCCTTCTCGGTGTCCTTTTGATCTTCTCATCTCTTCCACCTCTCAACAGGAGTGCTCTGGGCTCAGTTCTCCCATCTCTTCCTACCGCTATCTCTACTCCTTGCCTTGGAGATCTCACCTGGGTGCAGGGCTCTAAGTACCATATGCTAATAACTCTCAAATGTGTATCCGCAGCTCAGACCTCTCAGACCTGCTTACCCAGCTGCTTACTTGACATGGCACTTGGAAATTAAGAAAGATCTCAAACTGCCTAAGCTCAATCCCCTACATATGTGCGCCTCCTGCAATCTCCCCAGTCACAGAAAATGGCAACTCCATCCTTCCCGTGGCTTAGCCAGACCTCCTGAAGTCAGCTTTGATTCCTTTTGATTTTTTTCTCATACTTTATACCCATCCCATTAGCAGATCCTACTGGTTTCTACCTTTAAAATATATCCAGAATGTAACCACTTCTTACCACCTCCACTGTTTCCACCAGGTTCCATCACCACCGTCCTTTGGTTGAGTCCCTGCAATTGTACATTATCTCCCTTGGCTTCTCCCAAGGCTGCTTCTCGTGGCCACTGAAGTGAGTCTTCATTTTCAGTGCAGTAGTCAGATTGGTCTTTTCCAAATGCAAGATGGATCATGTCACTCTTCTCTGAATCCTCTGTGGCTTCCCAGCTGTTATGGGCTAAGTTGTGTCTACCTCTCCCCACTCCAAATAATTATGTTGAAGCTCTGACCCCTGTTGTCTCAGAATGTGACTCTATTTGGAGATAAGGCCTTTAGGTAGAATAAGGCCATTAGGGTGGGCCCTAATCCAATCTTCCTGATGCTCTCATAAGAGAGAAGAGGATGCATAGAGAGACCCTAGGGAGGCACACGCACAAAGGAAAGGTCATGTGAAGAGGCAGCAAGCAGGCAGCCATCTGCAAGCCCAGGAGTCCTGAGAGAAAACCAGCCTGCCGGCACCTAGCTCTTGCTCTTGCAGTCTCCAGGACTGTGAGAAAATATCTGTCCATTGCTTAAGCCACCCCGCCTTCTGTTGTTTTTGTTGTCATGGCAGCTCTAGCTGATACACCATCCCTTTCAGAGTAAAAGCCAAAGTCCTTACAGTGGCGAGCGAACTTCACTGTGTAAATTTCCTTTTGCTGCCATAACAAATTACTCCAAGTTAAGTGGCTTTGAACCATACTAATTTATTATCTTACAGTTTTAGGGTCAAGTCTGCAAGGGGTCTCACTGGGTGGAAATCAAGGTGCTGGCAGGTTTGTATTCCTCCTGGAGGCTCTAGAAGAAAACCTGCTCCCTTGCCTATTTTTCTCCATCTTCAAAGCCAATAATTGCATCACTCCAACTCTGCTTTTATTGTCACATCTCCTTCTCTGACACTCTGACTTCCTCTTTCACATATAAGGGCCTTTATTGTTACCTGCGGCCCGGCTAGATAATCCAGGATAATCTGTCACGGTCAGCTGTTTAGCAAACATAACTTCATCTGTAATCTTAATTGCCCCTTGGCAAGTAACAGAACATGAACATAGTTTCCAGGGATTAGTGTACAGACATCTTTGGGGAACCATTATTATGCCAACCACATTCATCACCTCTGAGTTCATCTCCCACCATTCCATCTTCACGTCCTCCATTCCCACCACACTGGTCTCGTGGCTTTCCTGGAAAAGGCGAGGTGTGCCAAGCGAGCTCCTACTCACAGTCCTTGTACTTGCTGCTCCCTCTGACAGGAGTACTTGGTCCAGATGTCAGTGTGGCCCCCACTGTCCCTTTATAGAGGGACTTGCCCTGACCTCCATACATGAAATCATGACTGTCAACTCCAAGAGAGAAGGGGCTCTGTTGTGTTCACTGCTGCTTCCCACACCTGGAAAAATGCTTAGCAAATAATAGCTGCTCAACAAATATATTCCAAATAAATAAACAGAATACGAAGACTCATGCAAAGACATAATTAAGATATTTATAAGCTTATAAAATATTGGTAAATTTTTAAATGTATAAGTAAAAACAGAGTTGCAATTTATAAACAATCTTAGACACAGGAAAGTAATCCGTAAACGGATGAAACACCGCCAAATGGGAGGCTCTTTACCTTTAACAGGCATCAAGAACTGTGCCCTTTCAGGGCAGGAGACAGTTGTCAGGGCACCTTCGCTGAGAGCTCATTTGCGGTGATTCTGCAAGCTGTGGGTGCTGAGGGCCACAGAATCTATCTGTAGGATCTGAGGTTTGGGGGAAATTACAGTGGATTCTGGCAATTCTCTGACATTCCTGGCAGCAATGAGGTCAAGCTGCAGGCAAGGGTGTGAAGGCCAAGGGAGGAGATTCTTTTATTCATGTACTTCAAACCATTCCCGCCCCGTGCACATGCAGATACTTACTTTGGGGAGACAACAGGTTTTGTTGGTGGTGGGACATAATTTTGCTTTTTAGAAGCTGGAGGAAGAAGAGTTAGCCTGAAAGGAAAAAACAGACAGCAAAAAGAGAAAACTGGAAATTCCGAACTCTGCTTTAGTACTCCCAGATGAGGTACATCTCCACAGTGACCCTGAAATTAGAATACATGGGCTGACAACAGATGATCTTTGGCAACCTTGGGCTGAAGACCCTGGCACTTGCTCACTGTCCTAGGGGGTCCCCGGTTGGCAGCGGTTTGCCCCCAGTTCTCAAAGCTCAGTCCCATATGGAGGGGCAGCTGTCATGAAGCCCTCCTCTCTCTGCTCAACCAGCTCTGAGACTCTTCACTTATGACACTAATCCTAGGCAGGACTGGCAAGAGCGACGTGCTGTAACAGGCCGGCAGGGAAAGCTGGGTAGAATTAGGCTTTCTGCCCCACTTGGGATCATGGCTACCAAATTGTTTTGGAAATCTTGTGAGAGAAAGAAGGCTGCAAATGGACCCCAAGCCCCCAGGCCCTTGTCCATCCCAAGTAATCCTTACTTGGACTTCCCCGTGGTGGTCTTTCTTGGTGGCTGAGGGGTCTTGATTAGCTTCTTTGGCCCCAAGTTCCAGGGGTCCAAGCACGTGCAGTAGATGAGAGGGTTGGGGTACATGGTAGGAGGTCTGGGGCAGTCTTGGCTGCTAGGTCAGGAGGCCGTTGCTGAAACAGGGCAAGAACAGCAGAGTCATACCATTCAGTCAAAGCAACAATGCTTACAGGCAAGCTGGGAAGAATCCAGGGAAGGTCCAAAGCACAGGTGGTGGATTCTGGAGGCTGCTGATCTGGTTCAGGCTCTTGACTACAGAATCATACCTCTTTCCTTGCCATCTCAGGCTTGACTTGAAAGCAATTTAAAACTTGCTCTGAGTGCTTACTGTGAACCAGGTACACAGTAAGTGATTAGTTATTCTTTTCTTTTTAGATATATTTGTATTGATTCCAGAGAGGAAGGGAGAGGGAAAGAGAGATAGAAACATCAGTGATGAGAGGGAATCATTGGTCGGCTGCCTCCTGCACGCCCCACACAGAGGATAGAGCCCGCAACCTGGGCATGTGTCCTGACCGGGAATCGAGCCATGACCTCCAGGTTCATAGGTCGGCGCTCAACCACTGAGCCACACTGGCTGGGCTTAACTACCCATTTACAGATGAGGATACTGAAGCTCAGAGAGCTCATGGAGGCAGCAAGTTACAAACGGTCTGCCTGGCTCCTCAGCCCTTGCACTTTCATCAGGTCACATTAACTCGCACTGAAGTAAAGAGAAATCGCTATGGCAGATCCTACACAGGGACTTTCCATTCAGAACTTGGTGTGGAAAATGAACTGTATTATTCAAATTAAACCGGATCTCCCAGTTTCTCATTCCTGGTTATCTGCCTGAGTCACAGTCAAAACTCTGCCTTTTTGGCCCTGTAAAAAAAAACCACACACACACACACACACACAAATCCCCATTATGAAAGCTTGTGTGAAAAACAACTCCCAGATAAACATGATCACACTTTTATTATCCTTCTCCCTCCCTCCCCCAGAATCCCACTAAAATGAGTGTGCAGGATTAAAAGAGGTTCAATTTCATAAAAACAAAAGAGAATGAGTGGGAGAGGAGACAGTACTACACAGGTGATGTCAGTATGTGCTTGGCACAGTAACTTCCTTACTGAGCACACCATAGAAAGCTACAGCCTGTATGTCTGCAAAGGGGGTATGAACCAGGAGGAATCAAATCCCACGTGAAAGGTCCCAAAAGACTCAGAACTTGGAACTGGTAGATTATCTGGGCATTTCACAGGTCTGTTAGACGCTTTGGGAAGTCAAATAATGCTCCTTCCCCCTAAAACACAAAATCTCTTGAAACTTGTGAAAACACTGCTTTTTGTGCCAAAGGAGCTTTGTAGCCATGATTAAGTCAAGGGTTTTGAGACAGGGAGATTATCTGGATTACTAGTGTGAGCCTGTGTTAATCACAAGCATCCTTATAAAAGGGATTTGGAGGGTGGGGGTCAGAGTCAGAAACAGATCAGGTAGGAGTGACCAAGAATGGGGCCATGAGCCAAGGGAAATGGGCAGCCTTTAGAAGCTGGAGAAGGCAAGGAAATGGTTCTCCTACAGAGCCTATCGAAGGAAGGAAGTCTTGCCAATACCTTGATTTTAACCCATTTTCAGATTTCTGGTTTCAGGATGCTGAGATAATAAATTGGTGTTGTTTTAAGCCACTAAACTTGTAATTTGTCACAGAGCATTTGTAATAATAATTAAAAACCAACAAACAGAAAATATAGGAAAAATTGGGGGGAAGACAATGAAGGGAGGATGAACAAGTGTTAAATCCTCATCTACCATAGCAGGAAGTCAATGGAGAATGCCTAAAAATTAACAAACGAGGTAGAGATAAATTATTTATAAATATGAAGCTAAGTTCCAAAGTAGCTAAAAATGTTGAAAATAATTGCCTCTAGAGAGCACACTGAGAAGCAGAACTGAGAAGAAGGGCGGGGCAGAAGCTGTAACTTTTCATTAGTGAATTCTTAACACAATTTGATTTTCAAATGTCAGTGGATTGTCTGATAGAAAATTAAATGTACCACCAAATAAAACGTTATGGGAGCCAAGAGACCAATAGCAGCATTACAATGACAGTACTAGTACCGGTAGATTTAACTCCAATTTCTAAGTCAGTGACTGGTTTCCGATAGTACACTGGAATAAATTTAAGAATCAGCTGAAAAATGAAACATTTTTTTCTCCCTCTAACATGACCTCTGCTTGAGAAACCTAGGAAGGTGACTACTGACTTTTAGAGCTAAAGGGGGGGACCTTAACATGAAACCCATTTTACAGATGATGAAACTGAGACTCAAAGGCATGAAGCGACCCTGGGACACCTTCACAGGCTCGTTTAATAGCACAAACAGGTACAGCTCCTGCTGTGGGTGCGACACCGAGCACCTTGCCCTCAGAAAGGGTGATCGCAGAAAGGGAACTGAGTGAGCGGGGGCGCAGGGCAGGCCACAGGCCTTGGACCGAGGCAGGGTGTCCGGGCGGCCAGGGGGCTGGGGAAACAGCAAAGACCCACACACCAGGCGTCAGGGCCACAGATGCAGCTGTTTGCGCTGCCCTGTGTCTCATGGAGACCTCAGCGAGCCCAGGTCAGCGAAGCGGATGGGATGGGGCACCCCCGGCAGGAAGACAGTGCCACCGGGGCCAGAACAGCGGGAGACGCGGGAAGGAGGTGCAGCAGCAGCTGGGCAGCAGCTCTGTGAGGGCAGGGGCCGATCCCGGGGCCCAGGTGAGAGGCTAGGCCGGTCAGCTCCCCGGAACGGCTGCCGCCCGCCGCCATTCCCCTTGCCTGCGCCTCTGCCCTGGGTCCCGGCGAGGCGACTTGTCCGCAAGGAGAATCTGACAAGTATTCGTTGCTGAACTAAGAAACGAGGAGAGTGTAACCTCAGGAACCGGCTCAACAAGGGGAAGCGGAGTGTCAGATGAAACTGCAAAAGCGGAACGGTCATGACCACAGCACAGACAATATTAAAAATCAGGGCTTAAAAAGGCCGGCCGACCAGCCGCGCCGCTTACGGAGCCTGAAGACACTCCTCTCCATCTCCCCCCACCCCCACCGCACCCGACGTGGGAGGCGGCGGCTGCGAGCGGCGCCCAGCGGAGCCCGCGAGCGGAGCGGAAGCAGCGCCTGCGGAGCCACGGGGCCACGATGAGCGGCTACAGAGTGCCACCGCCAGGGACTGCCCGGGCGGCGGGCCCGGCAGACGCGCTCAGGGCAGCTGGCGCCGACTGGCGGATTTGCGCAGGCGCGGGTCTCGGCGCGCGCACGGCTCTTGGGCGCACACACGTCTTCCCGCGCATACGTCCCTTACGTCCTTGGGCGTACGCAGGTCTTTCCCGCGCATACGTCCCTTACGTCCCTTACATCCTTTGGCGTACGCAGGTCTTTCCCGCGCATACGTCCCTTTTGTCCCTAATGTCCCTTGGGCTCACGCACGTCTTTCCCGCGCATACGTCCCTTACGTCCCTTGGATGCTCAGAGGCAGGATATCCGGGAGAGCGCGGTGGTGAGAGTGAAAGGACTAGAAAGACGGAGCGGGCGACGCCCTCCTTCAAGGGAGGGCGATGAGGTAAATGGAGGTAAAAAAAAAAAAAGCAACAACTCACAAAACAAACCCACAAAAACCCAAAATGCGTAGGTGTTTTACGGTACAACTACTCAACAAGGTTTTACTAGATTTTGACAGCTTGAAAGCCTATAGAAACCTGAAGAAATGCTCATGAACACAGATAGGAGATGGTACGTGTGCAATGGATACAATGCTGTAAATGTATGTACCTACGAGGCAAAGGGTTAGAAAGGAATATACTAAAAAACACTGAAAACTGGGCTAGAAGGTCAGGATTATGATCCCCCCCACATCCACCCCTACCCCATGCCAGGCTACAGGAACCTCTTCATTACTGAGTCATGAGGAAGTTTGGGGGTGCCAGGGGAGGGGTTGGGGCAACCCCGATGGCAAGGAGGATATTTGGGGGTCTTGGACAATGTGTGTCAGTATTTCACTATTTCAACAACTGTGCATACCAACTAAACACCAACCCTCCAAGTTCGGTGTTTTTCCAAGAGGCAACCACTGTTAGTATTTTTCGTGTCCTTCCGGAAATATATATAACATGTACCTAAATGGGAGCATACTTTACACCCTCATACCCTCTTTTTGCATAAGAGAGTATGTAGTAGATACTTCCACACCAGCATAGATCGATCTACATTCACAGTGGCTTGATGTTGCACTGTATGGCTCTAAGAATCTAAGGACGTGTGTGTGTGTGTGTGTGTGTGTGTGTGCACGCGCGCCCATGCACGCATGCATGTGAGATTTAGGACTTTTTCCTCCCCATTCTTTTCCTTTCCCTGCATCTCTCCCTGATGGTTTTTACCTGAGGCTCAGTGGACTGAAAGTGCCACCTGGTGGTCATCAGTGAGCCAGCTGAGCCTTCAGAAGGGTCGCTGGTATTAATCAGAAGAAAATAGTTGTATAAAACGTCTTTTCCAAAGAACTTACCTTGGTCTGCCCAAAGATTTGCTTTTCCCATGTGGCTTCTTGCCGAGTCAAGAGTCTTCATGACATCACAATGTTAGACAGGCACTGTTTCCCATCCACACAAAATCAAAATTCATTTTAAGTCAAATCCAGAGGTTCCAGAACTCAGACTTTGGTGACCACTCCAAGTAATTGAAATGCCAAAGCAGAAAATGCAGAGTATGTGTAGCACAGAGAGACAGACTTCCAGGGAGTCTAGTCGCAGGCTTTTACAAAGGCTGAACTGGCACAAGCATAAGTGTCCCTTCTAAAGACAGTTTTAAGTCTTTCAATATTGCAACAAAAGTCAAACTAGAGGAGAAAGTCAGCCCTCTATTCAGACTGTCGTGACTTGGTCCTTTTGAGTGGTGAGGTTTGTCCTTGGTAGATGTTTGGGGAAGGTTTGTTTCTTCCATTGCTATGGAAACAGAATGGCAACGCCTCCTTTGCTCAGGCACTCTGCTCTTAAAGAGAGAAGGCTGGAGAAGCAGCCAGTTAAGAAACTCTCCAAGACAAGATATACTTTCAGAGGGAACAGAGTTAAAACAGCACTCCTAGGCTTAATTGGCCTGTGACTGTAGTTGCCAGACAGAATCTATGATGGAGTTTAAGCTTCTGTCATTTGCTCACAGAAACCTAAACTCTAAAGTAGGCACTTTCTTCCTTGAATTTCAAGCTTTGAAATCTGTAAGTGCAAGTCCCCATAGGCAGGAGTCGTTTTCAGTTGCTGGGAGTTCAGATTTTTTCCCTCTAAGGCTATTTTTTACCATTATAGAAAAAAATGCTTATTATAGACCAGTGGCTTTCATTTTATTTTACTGAAATCCAAAAGAAATATATTTTAGCCCAGCCGGTATGAGCATCAACCTATGAACCAAGAGGTCACCGTTGGATTCCCGGTGAGGGCACATGTCCACTTGATTGTGGGGCATGCAGGAGTCAACCAATGAATGATTCTCATCATTGATGCTTCTATCTCTCCCTCCCTCTCCCTTTCTCTCTGAAATCAATTTTTTTAAAAAAGAAATATGTTACACACTTTATAAGATGTATGAAATTATGCCCTTATTACATACTATTCTCATCTATTTTTTTTCCTTTTATTTAAAACTAGGGGCCCGGAGCACAAAAATTTGTGCACTCGGGGTGGAGGGAGTCCCTCAGCCCGGCCTGTGCCCTCTCACAGTCTGGGACCCCTCAGGGGATGTCTTATGATGGCCCCAGTGTGCCAGGTGCCTTTTGTGTGTGTGTGTGTGTGTGTGTGTGTGTGTGTGTGACCACTGGGGACCTGCCCCCAGCCGCATCTGAGGCTCATAGCAGTCCTGTGTGTGTGTCTACCTGCCGGGGGCCTGCCCCCAGGCACACCGTCAAGGCTTGGAGCAGGCACCCCCTCTATGTTGATCTCTCAGACTCTTGCCCTCTCCTGCATGTTGTTCTCTTTTTTGAGCTGTGGCCAGGGCTGGGTGCTGCCTGCCTCCCAAGCTTGCCTACTGCCCATCTTCCTCCAGCCACCAGAAAGCAGGGAAAACCCC